>JASANA010003017.1:0-16895 GCA_030248095.1 Ptycholaimellus sp. GST1_10
TTTAGTGCAATTTAGTTCGAGCTATTCTTTCCGCAGTAAGAAACGCTATCAATCATAAAGGCAGGCAATTAATGCCAGTCCAGTGATTGCCCATAGATTGTTGTAGCTAGGCAGCGCTGTAGAATAATAAATGGATAGCTTATCTGTAAACACAGGGTAACCAGTCCAACTTGCTGCTTTCCACAAGC
Organism: Ptycholaimellus sp. GST1_10; assembly: GCA_030248095.1. Lineage (NCBI taxonomy): Eukaryota > Metazoa > Nematoda > Chromadorea > Chromadorida > Chromadoridae > Ptycholaimellus > Ptycholaimellus sp. GST1_10. The sequence continues at coordinate 189 of JASANA010003017.1, forward strand.
CACTCCAGGGATGATGCTTTTCCTCCACCTCCTTGCCGCCTTCATGCCAGGTGAGCCCAGACACCTCATGCCTGTAACAAGCAGAAAGTATGGAAGAAAAATTGTCAGACAGCTCGGCCACACTGACAGCAAGCTCTCCGAGGACTGCTCCAACTTTACCGAGTATGAAGGCCAAAGCGTGAACCAAGGCATTCAGCTTGCTTCCGGACTAGCGGTAAGGCTGTCAATCGCTAGCAATTCTCTTATAAACCCAGGCCAGGTGAACAGCGCCGATGACCCCGCTTGCACCAGCGCCAGCTACATCAACAACGGCTGCAGGTCTGCCTTTTCAGCTCAGGGCTTTCAGCCATACACTTCCCTTTTCAAACAAGGTATTCTCGGCTATTGCCAAGATGCGCGGCCTTTGTTCCAAGTAAGCAACGTTATAATCCATGCATAAGAATCACTTCTAGTCAAAATCAGCTGGTTTAATTCAAAAGCCTTAAACATATGCTAGTTCGAATTTTTTAAACATCTAAGGTTTAGGTTTTTGGCCACAAAGCGAAATATTACAAATTTGTTTCATAAATTCCTTTTAACAGCTTCAAGTCACCACCTTGAAGCCAAACCACAAGCCTAACTCCCAAAATTGAGTTAATTTTGTTGAAAAACTAGGGATTTATAGATGTTTTAATTGTTGAAACATTAGGATTTTGGTTTTTTGACTATAAATCAAGAAATAATAAATTTTTCTAAAATTCCTTTTGCCAGCTTTGAAATGTTACTTAGACGGACGTATCTGCCAAAAATCAGTTAATTCCATTGGAAAACCAGTGATTTACGATTTTTCGTATTTTGAAACATCAAAAAATTGAGTTTTTGGTGAAAATCAAAAAATTTCTCCAAGCCTTAATAATGGGGCCAAGGCATCACCAAGGCGGACTTTCATGCAAAATTTCAGCTAATTTCATGGAAAAACCACTGATTTACGATTTTTAGTGCTTTGAAACATCAAAAAATTGAGTTTTGGGCGAAATTCAAAAAATTACGCCAAGCGCCAAAAATGGCCTGGAGATACCACCCAGGCGGACCTTCATGCAAAAAATTAGCCAATTTCGTTGAAAAACCGCGGAGTATGGGACTGGAACAGACAAATATATATATATATATATATGCGGACAGACGGACGCAAAAATGGGGTAACTGGTTAAGCTGGCCTTGGCCGCCCGCCGCTTCGGGCAGGGCGCCAGAGCTCCTCCGGCCTCCGGGCACGGGTGCTACGGCCCCTACGCTTCGCCTAGCATGCTTCGCATGCTAGGCTACGCTCCGGGGCCTCCGCACCCATGCCCTACGGCCTCCGGAGCTCTGACTGCCCTGCCCTCCGCGGCAGGCGGCCTTCGGCCGCGCAAAAAACCCACCTCACAGCTGGTTTGTTTTCCCAAACCACTCCACCCGGTCGCTAAACTGCGACCAAAGTCGGGTAGTTTGTTGATTTCCTTGCATTTTGACAGATAATTTTCCAAAAACTTTGCCCAAATTGAGTCGGTAAATGTTTGGGTGGGCGGTGGGCTATGCTTTCAACTGATCAGCAATTATTTGAGTCTGCGAGGAGCGCCGGTGGCCGCCTATGTGCCGGCGGCAAGCGACCCTTCTTTGACAAGCTTTGTACGCCAGTGCGGTTGCTGCTAGACCGGCCTACTTTCTTACCACCTCAGCTAGAGGGCCATTGCAGATCCGCCCTGCTTCATCGAGTATTTGCCGCGACAGGAGGTGGTGGGCCAAACCCCGCTGCTCCAGCTCACCGACGGCCATGTCCCCAACTACCCACTGCTGTACAACTTCCTGACGGGCTGCATGGCGGCCTGCTTTGCGCATCCCCTCTGCACCGTCGCCACCTGGAACTGGCCGGGGCCCAGCCTCACCTGCTCCCTCTACGCCCCGCCCGCCGCCCTCAACGCCTCCAGCGCCAAGCACAGCCGCCGCATTCGCAGCCCGCAGCAGTGCAAGGACCTCTACTGTCCCCTCCCTGCCCCTCCCTTCAATAGCTGGGGCCAAGAGCTGGCTCTGACAGAACGCCCCCGGCCCAGTCGTTGGCAGCTGAGCGGACGGAGCATCAGTGGGGTGACGGCGCCGGAAGACCCCCACTCATCCTTCCTCCTAGAGTCTACCCCATTCCCAGCACTCGCTCCAGCCTACAGAAAGGATGGGGGGTTGAGGAAGATCAGCGGTGTGGCCAGCTACGCGGAGTGCGTGCATGCCTGTCTGCACAATGCGTGACTCACTTCCGGCCTCTTCAAGGAATGCAGGTTGGGCTGAGAGTTTGCAGAGACTGCTGGTCAGTGAGGCTGAAGGAGAGCAGCGGCGACTGCCAGCTCTTCCGCCTCGCATTTCCGGCCTAGCAGCGACAGACAGACAGCCATGCTCGGAGCCATGCAAGCACATCACCCTCTAGCGCATCACATCACTTCCGGCCTCTTCAAGGAATGCAGGTTGGGCTGAGAGTTTGCAGAGACTGCTGGTCAGTGAGGCTGAAGGAGAGCAGCGGCGACTGCCAGCTCTTCCGCCTCGCATTTCCGGCCTAGCAGCGACAGACAGACAGCCATGCTCGGAGCCATGCAAGCACATCACCCTCTAGCGCATCACATCACTTCCGGCCTCTTCAAGGAATGCAGGTTGGGCTGAGAGTTTGCAGAGACTGCTGGTCAGTGAGGCTGAAGGAGAGCAGCGGCGACTGCCAGCTCTTCCGCCTCGCATTTCCGGCCTAGCAGCGACAGACAGACAGCCATGCTCGGAGCCATGCAAGCACATCACCCTCTAGCGCATCACATCACTTCCGGCCTCTTCAAGGAATGCAGGTTGGGCTGAGAGTTTGCAGAGACTGCTGGTCAGTGAGGCTGAAGGAGAGCAGCGGCGACTGCCAGCTCTTCCGCCTCGCATTTCCGGCCTAGCAGCGACAGACAGACAGCCATGCTCGGAGCCATGCAAGCACATCACCCTCTAGCGCATCACATCACTTCCGGCCTCTTCAAGGAATGCAGGTTGGGCTGAGAGTTTGCAGAGACTGCTGGTCAGTGAGGCTGAAGGAGAGCAGCGGCGACTGCCAGCTCTTCCGCCTCGCATTTCCGGCCTAGCAGCGACAGACAGACAGCCATGCTCGGAGCCATGCAAGCACATCACCCTCTAGCGCATCACATCACTTCCGGCCTCTTCAAGGAATGCAGGTTGGGCTGAGAGTTTGCAGAGACTGCTGGTCAGTGAGGCTGAAGGAGAGCAGCGGCGACTGCCAGCTCTTCCGCCTCGCATTTCCGGCCTAGCAGCGACAGACAGACAGCCATGCTCGGAGCCATGCAAGCACATCACCCTCTAGCGCATCACATCACTTCCGGCCTCTTCAAGGAATGCAGGTTGGGCTGAGAGTTTGCAGAGACTGCTGGTCAGTGAGGCTGAAGGAGAGCAGCGGCGACTGCCAGCTCTTCCGCCTCGCATTTCCGGCCTAGCAGCGACAGACAGACAGCCATGCTCGGAGCCATGCAAGCACATCACCCTCTAGCGCATCACATCACTTCCGGCCTCTTCAAGGAATGCAGGTTGGGCTGAGAGTTTGCAGAGACTGCTGGTCAGTGAGGCTGAAGGAGAGCAGCGGCGACTGCCAGCTCTTCCGCCTCGCATTTCCGGCCTAGCAGCGACAGACAGACAGCCATGCTCGGAGCCATGCAAGCACATCACCCTCTAGCGCATCACATCACTTCCGGCCTCTTCAAGGAATGCAGGTTGGGCTGAGAGTTTGCAGAGACTGCTGGTCAGTGAGGCTGAAGGAGAGCAGCGGCGACTGCCAGCTCTTCCGCCTCGCATTTCCGGCCTAGCAGCGACAGACAGACAGCCATGCTCGGAGCCATGCAAGCACATCACCCTCTAGCGCATCACATCACTTCCGGCCTCTTCAAGGAATGCAGGTTGGGCTGAGAGTTTGCAGAGACTGCTGGTCAGTGAGGCTGAAGGAGAGCAGCGGCGACTGCCAGCTCTTCCGCCTCGCATTTCCGGCCTAGCAGCGACAGACAGACAGCCATGCTCGGAGCCATGCAAGCACATCACCCTCTAGCGCATCACATCACTTCCGGCCTCTTCAAGGAATGCAGGTTGGGCTGAGAGTTTGCAGAGACTGCTGGTCAGTGAGGCTGAAGGAGAGCAGCGGCGACTGCCAGCTCTTCCGCCTCGCATTTCCGGCCTAGCAGCGACAGACAGACAGCCATGCTCGGAGCCATGCAAGCACATCACCCTCTAGCGCATCACATCACTTCCGGCCTCTTCAAGGAATGCAGGTTGGGCTGAGAGTTTGCAGAGACTGCTGGTCAGTGAGGCTGAAGGAGAGCAGCGGCGACTGCCAGCTCTTCCGCCTCGCATTTCCGGCCTAGCAGCGACAGACAGACAGCCATGCTCGGAGCCATGCAAGCACATCACCCTCTAGCGCATCACATCACTTCCGGCCTCTTCAAGGAATGCAGGTTGGGCTGAGAGTTTGCAGAGACTGCTGGTCAGTGAGGCTGAAGGAGAGCAGCGGCGACTGCCAGCTCTTCCGCCTCGCATTTCCGGCCTAGCAGCGACAGACAGACAGCCATGCTCGGAGCCATGCAAGCACATCACCCTCTAGCGCATCACATCACTTCCGGCCTCTTCAAGGAATGCAGGTTGGGCTGAGAGTTTGCAGAGACTGCTGGTCAGTGAGGCTGAAGGAGAGCAGCGGCGACTGCCAGCTCTTCCGCCTCGCATTTCCGGCCTAGCAGCGACAGACAGACAGCCATGCTCGGAGCCATGCAAGCACATCACCCTCTAGCGCATCACATCACTTCCGGCCTCTTCAAGGAATGCAGGTTGGGCTGAGAGTTTGCAGAGACTGCTGGTCAGTGAGGCTGAAGGAGAGCAGCGGCGACTGCCAGCTCTTCCGCCTCGCATTTCCGGCCTAGCAGCGACAGACAGACAGCCATGCTCGGAGCCATGCAAGCACATCACCCTCTAGCGCATCACATCACTTCCGGCCTCTTCAAGGAATGCAGGTTGGGCTGAGAGTTTGCAGAGACTGCTGGTCAGTGAGGCTGAAGGAGAGCAGCGGCGACTGCCAGCTCTTCCGCCTCGCATTTCCGGCCTAGCAGCGACAGACAGACAGCCATGCTCGGAGCCATGCAAGCACATCACCCTCTAGCGCATCACATCACTTCCGGCCTCTTCAAGGAATGCAGGTTGGGCTGAGAGTTTGCAGAGACTGCTGGTCAGTGAGGCTGAAGGAGAGCAGCGGCGACTGCCAGCTCTTCCGCCTCGCATTTCCGGCCTAGCAGCGACAGACAGACAGCCATGCTCGGAGCCATGCAAGCACATCACCCTCTAGCGCATCACATCACTTCCGGCCTCTTCAAGGAATGCAGGTTGGGCTGAGAGTTTGCAGAGACTGCTGGTCAGTGAGGCTGAAGGAGAGCAGCGGCGACTGCCAGCTCTTCCGCCTCGCATTTCCGGCCTAGCAGCGACAGACAGACAGCCATGCTCGGAGCCATGCAAGCACATCACCCTCTAGCGCATCACATCACTTCCGGCCTCTTCAAGGAATGCAGGTTGGGCTGAGAGTTTGCAGAGACTGCTGGTCAGTGAGGCTGAAGGAGAGCAGCGGCGACTGCCAGCTCTTCCGCCTCGCATTTCCGGCCTAGCAGCGACAGACAGACAGCCATGCTCGGAGCCATGCAAGCACATCACCCTCTAGCGCATCACATCACTTCCGGCCTCTTCAAGGAATGCAGGTTGGGCTGAGAGTTTGCAGAGACTGCTGGTCAGTGAGGCTGAAGGAGAGCAGCGGCGACTGCCAGCTCTTCCGCCTCGCATTTCCGGCCTAGCAGCGACAGACAGACAGCCATGCTCGGAGCCATGCAAGCACATCACCCTCTAGCGCATCACATCACTTCCGGCCTCTTCAAGGAATGCAGGTTGGGCTGAGAGTTTGCAGAGACTGCTGGTCAGTGAGGCTGAAGGAGAGCAGCGGCGACTGCCAGCTCTTCCGCCTCGCATTTCCGGCCTAGCAGCGACAGACAGACAGCCATGCTCGGAGCCATGCAAGCACATCACCCTCTAGCGCATCACATCACTTCCCGCCTCTTCAAGGAATGCAGGTTGGGCTGAGAGTTTGCAGAGACTGCTGGTCAGTGAGGCTGAAGGAGAGCAGCGGCGACTGCCAGCTCTTCCGCCTCGCATTTCCGGCCTAGCAGCGACAGACAGACAGCCATGCTCGGAGCCATGCAAGCACATCACCCTCTAGCGCATCACATCACTTCCGGCCTCTTCAAGGAATGCAGGTTGGGCTGAGAGTTTGCAGAGACTGCTGGTCAGTGAGGCTGAAGGAGAGCAGCGGCGACTGCCAGCTCTTCCGCCTCGCATTTCCAGCCTAGCAGCGACAGACAGACAGCCATGCTCGGAGCCATGCAAGCACATCACCCTCTAGCGCATCACATCACTTCCGGCCTCTTCAAGGAATGCAGGTTGGGCTGAGAGTTTGCAGAGACTGCTGGTCAGTGAGGCTGAAGGAGAGCAGCGGCGACTGCCAGCTCTTCCGCCTCGCATTTCCGGCCTAGCAGCGACAGACAGACAGCCATGCTCGGAGCCATGCAAGCACATCACCCTCTAGCGCATCACATCACTTCCGGCCTCTTCAAGGAATGCAGGTTGGGCTGAGAGTTTGCAGAGACTGCTGGTCAGTGAGGCTGAAGGAGAGCAGCGGCGACTGCCAGCTCTTCCGCCTCGCATTTCCGGCCTAGCAGCGACAGACAGACAGCCATGCTCGGAGCCATGCAAGCACATCACCCTCTAGCGAATCACATCACTTTCCTATTCTATTTCCTGTTCCCATTCCAATATTTTGCCCATTCACGCCCCACATGACTCCAATTTTGGTAGCCAATACTTTTTCCCATTCAAACAGCAAAATATCTGGACACAACGATCGCCCATTCATACACCGCCACTTAACCAGGCCTCACCATGTAATCTGCTCGCTAATAGGCCAGTACACTGGACAGGCTTGGCTGGGCAGTGGTTGGCCTTCCTTCATCCGGTGAGGCATGAAACTGTGAGCGGCGGGGCATGAAAGTGGACGCTCTGGCCTCTTAGAACGCTCCCCTCAGCAGTCTAACGAGAAAGCCTCCACAGTTCCCCCCCTGTCCCAGCCAGGCATCTCATTATACCCGCCAACCGCCTTCCTTCCAACCATTCTCAGCCCGTCCCCAAGGACCTCAGCGGCGGCGGCGCTCGCAAACGCCTCCGCTGCTCCCCTAAAAGGCCGCCCAAATCCAGGCCCACCAACCGCGCGCATCAATTGTCTTCAAAAGGGCAGCGGGGAGAAAGAGAGCCCAGAAGTCCCCCCTCCTCAAGTGGTGGGGAGGGAATGGAGAGCCTTGTCCCCGGCCAGATAGGGCCTTCAGCCTTCCCCGCAAGTGCGCCTCTTCTCTGATGCTGACGCTTGACTGCCTGTGCGCTCTCTCTTTCACCCGCCCACACTCCTCCCATCCCGCCCCGTCAATCCACCCTCCCTGCCTCATCCTCCTTTCCGACACCCTCATCCTCCTCGCCAGCGGAAGTGAAGTTGGACTCTTGGGCTAGGCACTAATGATTGCAACTCCTGTCGTATTCACTGCACCCCCTGGCATCCTCCATTTTCCCAGCCAGGCGCCTTCTTATGCGCCAGGCCGCTCCGCATATAATTAGCCTTCTCCGAGGCTCCAGAGCCGCCTAGGGAAAGGAGGCCGAAGTGAACCAGAGCCGCTCCCTCAGACGCACTCACTCAGACCTCCTCCCCCCCTGCTCCTCCTTTTGACTTCCCAGACGGCTAATATAGATAGCTCGGCGCATCCGAAAGGCTCAACCTGCCACTTTGCTCTGAGGTGAAATAAAAGGAGCAACATTTCGCTGATGATGGCAAATCTGTGGTACTCGCACAGCTTTCGAGCGTTTTCTTCCTTTCATGTAGCTGGATTCTTTTCACAACTTATTTTAGTTCGCCAACAACCCTTAGCTTGTTTAGATTGATCTTTACAATTCAAGGCCAGCCAAAAACAGCATATTTAACCAAATTTATACGCCAATGCTTCTTTGTTTTAGAAAAAGTGCCAAGATATTCGGTTTATTTCTCTTCCAACTATTCCAGTGAAGCTATAGTATATTCCAATGAGCTGGCCAGCCTAGCAGTTAAGTTAAGGCCATGCTGTTCCTGAGCCCGCTTCTTAGGAGAAAGGCAGGCAAGGTAGCCAGGGGGGTTGGTGGGGGGCGAATTTATGCCCTGCCCTGGGCAAACAAGCCGGGAGGCCTACTTTCTCCGATTGCGCTCCACCACAACTACGCGTATCCGCTTTCCTTTTTTCGCCTCCTAGGACGGCGGCTAGGAACTCGTAGGGAGGGGGCCTTTAGCTCTAGACCCCCTGAGGGACAGGTGTGCAGGGGTGCGGGCACTAATGGACCAGTTGTGCCCCTTGTCCAAAAGCCCCTTTACATCAGCCGCCCGCATCTTGGCTAAGCAGCTTTAGTCTAGTCATTCGGTTTTGGCGAGGCTCCTTTTGGAATAGGGTGAGTGACAAATAGGAATTTTTTTTTCGAGGCAAAATAATGAGTGGAAGAAAAGGCGAGGTTGACGGTTGACATCTGGCGAGGTGAGCGTAAACGTGTCCTGGAGGCTAAACATGTCATTTCGCGGCTCTTTGCGACTTTAGGGCTTTTTAGATCAAGGTTGGAGATGTTTCTGGCGACGAATATTATTCTTAAAATTTTCTGTTTCTCCTTCAGATTAGTTGGCACAGGCGTAACATGATTTGGTACATAAACGAATAGCAGATGCTGACGAGTGAAGAAGCGGCAACCTGATAAATAACCTGATTAAACCGAATTATATTTTTGACCGCGGAGCGGCCCGAAGGGCCGCTCCGCGGTCTATAGAGGTTACTAAACTTTTGTCCTCATATATATGTATATATATATATATCTGGTACCATCGGCAAGCCAAAAATAAGTCTCTTTTCTCCCAAAATTGAAAATGCCCCGAGTCAAAAGTCAAAGAAATAAAACTTCTACTACTGGAATCTGCTGCTTGACAGTTGCATTTTGTTTTTGGCGCGCAGTTCAGAGGCTCTTTCCATGCGCGCCCAAAAACAAAATGCAGATGACGCAGCAGATTCCAGTAGTAGAAGTTTTATTTCTTTGACTTTTGACTCGGGGCATTTTCAATTTTGGGAGAAAAGAGACTTATTTTTGGCTTGCCGATGGTACCAGATATTTCTTCTACTTTTAGTATTTAAATACACAAAAATAAAAATAAATGCTTATTAAGGATTCGAACCTGCCAGTTTCGCCCAGCTGACCAATCGCTTAAACCACTACACCACTGGTGCATATGTCACCTTAGCTTAACTTCAGATTTATCAATAATAAAATACATGATGAGGCCCAAGGACCCGGGGAGGGGGGAGGAAGAAATGAATACCTACTATCGTCCATTGAATAGATGCGGAGAAGAAGAAGGAGAAGGAGAAGGAGAAGAAGAAGAAGGAGTTCGGACAAATGGTTTTGAGTAATTTTCTCTTGTGTTCTGCCGTTTTTGGGCAAAATCTCGCGAGTTTTGGTCAATTTGATGATGCTCTTTCTAATGCAAAAAGAATCAGAACGAATGGACGTTTCTGTGAAGCACAAAATCCTTATCAATTTTAAGATCTAGCAATAACCCCTAAAACGTACACCTGGGTCGAAAAGAGGGGCTGGGCGCTGACACTCCGCTAACGCTCCGTTCGCGCCAGCCCAATATATATATATATATATATATATATATATATATATATATATATATATATATATATATATATATATATATATATATCTGGAAATGCTGTACACGGGCGAATTCTCAACGGATTTGGACAAACTTTTTTTTTCCTGAAAGGTAATAATGTTTTAGGAAGATATCGCCGGTAGGAAGCGGTCCCCGAGCATTTGAAACATTACTTTTTTGGGTAGAAAGGCATGAAAACTGCAATATAGAGTTTTTGCGCTGTAGCACCTGTAATCTTGAGAATTGCACAGACAACTTGAGTTTTTTTGTTCACAAGTCGTATATAACGATTCCAAATCTGTGCTTACTTTTGAAAATGGTTGAGAAACCACAGACTTGCCCTCTTGAGTGACTAACTTTCATGCATGGCAATGGCATCAATAATCAGTAACAGCTGAACGGCTAAGAATTGAACAGAGGACTTGAGTTTTTTTGTTCACAAGTCATATATAACGACTCCAAATCTGTGCTTACTTTCAAAAATGGTTGAGAAACCACAGAACTAAGCGCTCCGCGGTCACCTATTGCGCTTTGCGCCATATACTTGTTTGCAATTTTTAACGTAACTTTTATTTTTTAGTTTGCTAGTAGCGGAATGTGTGCAAAGGCAGAGCTTGGCTTTCTAGATAAAAGCGGATTGCTGGGGGGGGGGGGCTCCCTGAGCAGCTATCATGCCCAAGCCGCTTTCACTAGCGGACATTAGCGCAATTGAGTGGGCGTGGGTAGGCGAAGGCTGCCTAGGACTTATATGGGAGGCAGGAAGGGGGACAGCAAAAAACCTCTCCCTCCCCTCCTGGGGAAGTGCGAGGTCTTTTTCGACCGGATGAGGAGGCGTAGTGTGTGAGGAGGAGGACGGAGGGGCCTCATAGCCTATTCAGTCGCTCCATCCGCAACCTTGGGACGACGCGAATAGGGGCCAGAGGAGAGGACTTTGTGCAGGGCGCAAGCGAGAAAGGCAATTTGCCAATCGATGGGTCCGCTAAGAAAGTGGGCGCAGGAATGCGCTTATCTTTTCCTGGAGGAGGAGGCAGAGTGCCTTTTTGCAAACTGCCCCCCCCCCGCACACCCCGCGCATTGCTTATTTGCCACCGCAGGCCGCTAAGTGGCAGGCTGTGGAGAGAGGCCCGCGCACTTGTTGAGGCACTCCCCGCTGGTGTCAAAGCCGCCTCATCCTACTCCTTGGGGGGCTTAGAAGACTGGCAAGGGTCTATTTTGGCGGATGTGAGTTCTGGGGGGGGGGGGCTTAGGAGGGATGGGCGCGCAGTGGGTGTTCTGTAACGAGGCGCAGTGCTGCTGTTGGGCCTGCGAAGGGCGGCGGCTAATCAGATGATTGCTCAATAGGCGCCGCTCAATCTGCGTGTTCGCTGATGAGGTTGGGGGTGGTGGGAGGCAGAAGGGGAGGCTGCTCTGGAGTTGGCGCTGTGTCGCCTCATTCATCAGCTTGTGTGTAGGGCTGCTGGAGGAGGGGGCCTTGTGCATAAGGCAAGCGCTGTAAGGCCTGTAAGGCGTCCGAGACCTGTGGGCTCTAATAGCGGCCGCTGTGCTTGAGTGCCCTCCCGCCCACTCCACGCCTGCTGCCTTTTCAGAGCCGCGCGGGCAACTTCTGCTGCCGCCCTCCCCTAAGGCTACTTCCCTGCCAGGCTCGTTAGGCTAGGAGGAGGAGAGGGAAGGAGGCAGCGTAGGTGAGCGGGATGTCATTTCCGCAATCAGGGGCACACACAGCCAAGGATGGGCTGTGTGAGAAGGAGGAACAGGGAGGAGGAAGGATGGGAGCAAGGTGGAGGGGGTCCTGACTTCTCTGGCCTAAAAGAGGTTAGGAGGGTGAGGGATGGGAAAGAAGGGGGGGGGGGGCGTAGAATCTGAGGAGGGAGGTGGTGTTGAAGAGCTAGTGGGGCGGAGGGGCCGGGGTCTCCCGGGGGGTCACCGCGGCGGCCTGAAACGAGTTTCAGGGGCCCGCCGGCCTTCGGAAGCTGAGAGAGAGGCCGCACACACCTCCAACTTTTAAGGCTCCTAGGAGAGAGGCCCCCAGGGGGACTTTTAGGCTCCGCGGTGATGAGGCGCAGGAATGAAGTGGGCCTTCCCCCGTCCGCCCACCAAAGGGGGGAGGGGGAGAAGAAGGAGGGCCAGCAGCGACTGCTAATCTCGTTTCCAAGGCCCAGAGAAGGGTTCTCTCCCTCCTCTTCTTCTTCTCCAGCCCTTACCTCTCTGCCTGGGCCCAAAGTGAGAGGCGTGTTTCAGGGGGGCCAAAAGCAACTCCTGCAGATGGGGGGGGGGGGGAATTGGGCGGTGGGGTGGCCAATTGGAAGGGCGGGGCTGGATAGGGCGTGGGGGCGATGGAATGAAGGCGTGGGGGATGGGCCTTGGGGTGTTCATTTGCGAAGACGCGCGTCCATTTCCCAGTCTGTGTGCTGAAGAGGGAGCTGGAATGGGCAGGATGCGGAGCAGGAGCTGAGGAGGAGATCCAGAAGCCCTGTGTTGGCTTCCGCCATGCGCCCATCTACCACATTTCTGCTTCCGCCTCTACTGCTTGCCATGGTTTCATTTTCAGCATAGTTTTGTGCTTTTCTGACTTTGAAAAATAAGTATAAAGTAAAATGTATAAGTAGTTTGTTTGTTGGCTACAAAAAATTTGAACAATTCAACAAGACTATTTTTAAAATTTAAAAAAAATTGCGCTGTATTTATAGTTAAAATTCTAATTGTAATATTATTGAACGGATCTTTTTGCACAATAATAAAATCCTTTGAACAACCCAAAAGATAAAAAGACTAAGCAATGTTCTTCAGATGAAACCCCCATCCCCCTGATGTTTTTATTTTTGGATGTTCACCTGAAGTTTTCATCACATGCTCTGCAAAAAAATCAATGTTTCTACCCCAGAAGGTAATGAGGATACTTGCTGACTTTTAAAATTATAAAAATGTATCAATTGCTGCTTTTAGTACTCAAAGAAACCTTAATTTTAGCAGTCTACATCCATGTCTCAATCCATTTTGATATTATTGTTTTGATCACAATATTCTCTCAGCACTTAGGCAAATTTTAGAAATGCAGTGCATTGAGCTCCTTTAATTATTTACATAGATTCATGCTCAATGCCATCTTTAAATTTATATGAAATACTTTTTTTAGTGTAAAATTATGCAAAACTGAATTTCTTAAATCCTTAAAAACCATTTTTCATCAATTCGCAAGAAGATTTCCAAACTAGACGAAGGCATGTTGGCAGTTGGAGTCGGCGATGGCTGCTTTGCGAGAGTTTCAGCGGGACGACGGCGACAGCGCCTTCAATCGGGACACCTACCGCGACAATTTTCGGTCATTTATTCTCTTTTCCTTCTTCTTCCCCTCATCCTCTTTTTTTGCCGTCCTCACCCAAACTAGGCTGCCCATTTTCCAGTCGCAGCCAGCAGCAGGGGAGCAGCTCCAACGACTTCTCGGACTGGGGCACCGTCCCCCGCTCCTACGACAAGGCCGGCCGCTACAAAGGACCCAAAGTCACCAAATGTAGGCCTTCCTCTCCTTTCCATATTAGGCCTACCCACGAATGAGTCCCACCCAGAGGCAGCTGCTGGAAACAGCAGGGGCGTCTGGGCAATGATGAGTGTGAGTGGATTAGAGTGGAGCATGGAATTGAAATGGGGCCCTCCTGGAGGAGCGTCTCAAGGGCCTGCTTTTGAACATACACATAGGGCTTCTCTTCTTTTATGCTCACGTCCCCCTCCCTCTCATCTCTCAGATTCGATTGCGTCCCCCCAATCGCCGCCAGAGCTCAATCCATCGCCAGCCCTCGTCTTCTCTCCACTCTCTGCCACCTTGTCCCAACTCCTCCTGCTCTACCGCCGAGAGTGGCTACTTTCGTAGGAGTTGGAAAGGCGGTCTTTGGGATTTGGCGCTGGCTTTGCAAAGTCGTGCGCTGGCATAAGCAGGCAATGCAATTCACACGCCTTCTCCTTCGCCCTTCCACTCGTTAGCCAGTCAGCCAAAGCTTTCTACTAGGCCCCCTACTTGGCTTGCTCTTCTTTGTACTCCCTCCTTTCCCAGGGCCAGCTCAAGAAAGCAGCAGGGGAGGGGTGCGTTGGAAGATGTGTCAAAGATTCTCCCCCTTGCCCCTCCCAGCAGCGTTGGAATGAATCGGGCGTGAAAAATCACCCCCGCGCACCCCTCCTACTCAAGAGGCCCCCCTTATGACTTATTCCGGAGGCCCTGACCGCCTCCTTCTCCTCTTCCTCCCCCCCTGAGGACCCAGAGGACTTCAGAGCCTGCCGATAATGCCCGCTCATTCCTCTCCACCCAATATTTTATTTCAAAATATATGTTTTCAAAATCATTAAAAAAATTTATTGATCGGAAAATTCCATCTACACATTTTGTAAAACTAGGAGACTTTTCTATTTCTGAGTCGGTATTGAAAATCGGCGTTGAATTAGCTGAATGATCTTTACCTATCTGATAAGTTATAGTCACTTTATAAAGTTTTTCTCCTTCAACTTTATATATTTCTTTTAAAAAGTCTAAAGCTTCATGACCATTATTTACAATTTTGTAAAACATTTTCCTAACTTACGCAAAATATCCTTATGTATATTTTAATCCTTTATATATTTTAATCGATCAAGGTCGATTATTTTCATCGATTTTTCATTGAATTTTCACCTATATGGACCTATCCTCTAACATTAGGGTTAAATCGAACGCAAGATAAAACATTTAATCCAATTCATGACCCCTCATTCTCATTCTTAATTGATTTGCTCGTAATTGTTCCATTCGAGCGCGATTAACTCCTCTAAACCAAATAACTTCTTCTATCTCTTCTGATTTTTCGTTAATTAAAAAAGTTAATTGATTTTTTTCAGCTACCATTTTATTTAAACTTACCCTATATAGGTCATTGGCTCTTTCAATGATTTCATGGGCTCTATATGGGGATTCTCTTAATATATTAGGTAACTCATCATAAATTTGATTGTAATGATTTAAGTTGTGGATGTTAATTGAACCCCTTTCTTTATTTAGTATAACCTCAAATTCTCTAGAAAGAGTATTTAAATCATCAATATTTAAAACATTAAAAATTTCTTTCAGCAATAAAATTGGGTCGCAATCCGCTTTATGCCAGGCTTTACGCCAGTTTATTAAAATTTCTTCAGCGGAATTATTTACAAAATCTAATCCAAAACGCTCAGATAAAATAATGTTTTCATCCGCATTGTTTACATCTTCATTTTTAACTCTTGGATATTCTTCTTCGCGAATTTCATAGTCGATTTTCAATTCCCTTAATTTATGCATAAATTCTAATTTTTGTTTTTTATACAAACTTAAATATTTAAAAGCCATTAAAGCATCTAACATTATTGTCCATATATGTTCAATAGCATGCTGATTTAGGTATTTTGTATAATGCTTAGTATTTCTAAAAAGTGGGATGTTTTCGCTATAATAATCATGGGGTTTTAAAAATAAGTTTGCGCTAGCGGAACCGTTATTATTTATGTAATTTGAAATTAAATCGTAGGACCAAAATGTTAAGCATATTGTGTGGTGAAAAACACAATACATAAGATAAACTTTAGCTGCTTTTAACATTGATTCCGAAGAAAAGGAGGTAAAAGTTCTTAAATCGAATATATTAACGTCTTTAAATCCGTCCAACCCATTTAGTAAATTAAATTTTTTAGCTCCAATCAAAAAAATATGAAATAGGGTATTTCCATAAAAAACAGTATTAAAAATTTTTGATGTTAATTTAGAAATACTTCTGTATCTGCTTCCGTATAATCTGCCCGACAAGCAATGAAATTGAGTTTGGAAAAATGTCGAAGAAAAAGATCCAGGACCTAAATTCATTTCTATGTCTTCAGTTGGGGCTCCATAATTTCCGGGAAATAAATGATCGTTAAACCCCAAAACTTTTTCTAAAGTAATATGCATTATTGGATCAAATATTATATTGTTTAAGGCAATAGGTATAGAAGTGGAAAAAAAACTAAATACTCTACTATAACGCGGTAGGTTAAAATATTTAAAAGTAAAAAGATTTAAAAAGGAAAAAGCAAACATTAACCTATCAAAATTACGCCCTAATTTATCATAGAAGGATCCTTCAGAGCCCGCTAATAAAGTATATAGATATATATTTTTAAGTCTAAATGCGCAATAATTATAATCCTCTGTAGAAGACTTATTAAAATGATGGGGGAATTTTCTAAAAGACCCGTCGTGATAGTGAGGAAATTTTTTAAAAAATATGTAGCTAAATAAAAAGTCCGTTCTCCCAGATAATAAGTAACATGTTATATTCTTTAAATGACTATTTTTTAATCCTTTTTTTAAGAAGTCAAAATCGCCTTCTTTAAAGGTATCGGAAGATTTTAATCCTTTAAGTATCTTATTTTTAACTCCTATAGCCCCCTTTAAATTTCTAATGCTGTTTTCATAGTTTAAAAAACTCATTGCCAAAAACGGGCTACCTCGCCTTAAAAGCATTTTAGAAATTTGTAAATCCTCATAATACGACCCGGTTACTGAAGACTCTTGCAGCGGTTTAAAAAATACGTATGGGTCTTCATAATCGGCAACCTTATAGTAATCGAACTCCAAAGGAAGATTGGTTCTAGTTAAATTATTTTTTATAAATGCTATCTCTAAATCAGCAAAATTCTGTAAAAAGCAATTAGCTCCATTGTAAACGCCATTATATAAAAAGTGGATGGGGGAAAAATAAGAAGCGGCCCTTTCCCTTGCCTCCGACAATAGACTAAAATCTAAAAACATAAATATACATTTTTTACTAAAATTCCCAAATTCACTATCGAAGCATTATATTTGAATTACGACGATCATGTTCAATTTGATTTTATTTACTTTTTTAAATTTC
>JASANA010003019.1:0-26773 GCA_030248095.1 Ptycholaimellus sp. GST1_10
ATTGCTTCTATAGCTCAAATCAGTAGCTTTTTGTGGTCGTCAGCAGCCTTTTTGCTTTCTTAGCCGTTCCAGAAGAAGCAACAAGTAGTTTGAAAAGGCAAAAAGGAACAGATGAAAGCTGGGGTGCAAACGCGACAACTGGTGCGGGTGAACAAGAGGCGGGTAGCAAAAGCGTTTGGAGGCTGGGAGGGGACAAAGCGGTGCGTGAATAGGGAGAGGCGGAATCACTGCTAGTGGGACTGATGAGGGTGGCTGAAATGTCGGCTCACTCTAGCAGTGGTCCATACCGGGCGGCGGCCGCTGACGGGGTTCCATCTGCAAATCCCACCAATTCGCACTGAAAGCAAGAAACCTCAGAAGTTTTGGTGCACAGGATGGGATACAAAACAATTGGTTGGCAGATTGTTTTCAAGAGCTGGGACGATAGAGGAGGAGTGATGGCAGTTTCTTACCCTTCGCAAAGGGATAACGGACGTGGGGAAGCTGAGAGTAGGGTAGAAAATGTTCAACTAAGAATTTACTAGGGAAGAAATGAGAGAAAATGAGGATTGAGAACTGCTGAGGAGCGTGAGGTGACCTTGATGATGTCATCGACGCGCAGGATCATTTCAGCCGCTTCAGCAGCGCTGATGAGCATGGCTCGCTTGACGCGCAGCGATTCGAACACTCCCAGCTCTCGCATGTCCCCCACCACACCCTTCTCCATGTCTCAAAGGAAGGCTCCATCTGTCCACATCTGCCTATCTGATTGAGGATTCTGGAATGTTCCATCCAAAGCCTACGCAATTGCTACTGCGAGCGCCAAATGAAAAGATCAGATATGTTAGCCAGGCGCCTCCTTTATATGCGCTTCGAAAGCCGTGAAAGATGCGATCGCCGTGCGATCTTTCTGGCCTATCCTCAGAGACGATGAGGGATATATTGCAAGTTTCTCCACCGAAGCATGCATGGGAAGGGCGTGAAAAGAGGGACCGATGCCAGCGCTCTTGCGTCCCTGGTTGTGAGCGGCGCGTAGGTTGGCAATGAGTTCGGCGGAGTCGAAGCCGCCGTTGTCGGCGATGGTGGTGGGTAGGGTGAAGAGGGCCTTGGCGAAGGCCTCCATCGCCACCGCCTCCTTCCCCGGCGTCTTCTCCGCTAGCCGACTCACTGCCACACCCATCTCCACCTGAACATTCATCGCCTGCTTCCGCATTTGCTTTCAAGCCGTCCGCAAAATAATTGAACAAATTAATCGCTCGTAGAATTATTTTTTGCAAAAAATGCCTGAATCCTGCTCATGGTTTTTTTTCCGAATTTTCTTTAAAAAAGGAATATTTTGGATAATGGATTACTTTGGGGGCTGCTGGAATAAAGGGAAGGCAAACCTCGGAAGCACCTCCGCCCAGGACAATCTGCTGTTCACGCAGGTGAGTGGTGAGGACGCAAAGTGCGTCGTGGAGGGAGCGTTCAGCCTCCTCCAAGATTTGCCCCGTGGCGCCGCGCAGGACGATGGTGCACGCCTCGCCTGCAAAGCCTTTTTGCCCTCAGGAGCAGGCCTTTCAGCTAAGGCATTGTTTTGGTCGAAAATGGCTAACATCTACTTATGTGAAATTCGCGATAAGATTGGCCTGGCGCGAGGGAGCGCAGCGACCATCAGCGCTCAGGCCCTCTTTTCAACCCAGGTGTATGTTTTGAGGGTTAATGCTAGATCTTAAAATTGATAAGGTTCTAGCTCACCACACACTAAACCAATCGTTTTAATTCCTATTCCATTGGAAAGAGCATCCTCAAATTAGTCTGCACTCGCGAGAAAATTTCAAAAAAGTTAAGTTTTGAAGTTGAAATTGACAAAATTATGTGCCGTACGAACTCCTTCTGCTGCTGCTGCTGCTCCTGCTGTTCCTTCGCATCTGCTAATGAACGGGTGTAGGTATTCATTTTATTCCCCACGCTCCCACCACCCGGGTCCTTGGACAGTAATAATTCATTTATTCATAATGCCTTAGTAATTCAGCTCAGCCATTCGTCCCTGTGGCATAATGGTGTCAGCATTTGACTAGTTAAACATGTCTACTGGGTTCGATTCCTAGCCCTGATATAGTTTTTTTGTATAATTTTCTATGGACCAGGGCATTGGTTCGATTCCTAACAAAGGAATTTTTTTTAATATTGCATGTTAAAAGTTGAGCAAATAACTGGTACCATCGGCAAGCCGAAAGTAAAGCTCTTTTTTCACTAAAATCGACTGCCCCGAGTGTAAAGTAAAGGAAATTTTCCTACTACTAATGGAATCTGCTGTGTCACCTGCATTTTGTTGGAGCGGGCATGAAAAGAGCCTTGGAACTGCGCGCGAAAACAAAATGCAAATGCCCCACAAGCAGATTCCATTAGTAGTAGGAAAATTTATTTTACTTTACACTCGGGGCAGTCGATTTTAGTGAGAAAAGAGCTTTACTTTCGGCTTGCCGATGTTACCAGTTATGATAAAATTGGCGAGGAACCATAAACGAAGTCAGTACGGTACCCTCGCTTATCTTATGGAACGCTTTCTTGAATTTTTGCCATTTTGAAGCCAGCCATTATGGAAAACTGCACTCAAATCATATAGCTCTTCCATTTCTCAAAACCAGCCAAGGGATGCAGGATAAACTAGCCGAGTGCAACGCCGCTGAAGCGCATGAGGCGATCCTCGCCGATCATCGTCTCCTCGATCAGCTCGCAGGTTCCCAGCCTCACCTGACAATCAAGCCCCCTAGGTGAGTGGGAGGGGCTCAGCTCAGTTACTAGGGAGGAGGTAAAGAGGGGAAAGCCTTGTCAGGGGAGTCGAAGGTGGAGACGATCTCTCCGCCCAGGACGAGTGCCAGACGCTCGATGCCGTCGAAGTCCGCGTGTTCGATGGCCATGACCCCGGCGTCCGCGAACAGCTGCTCCGGGTAGTTGTAGATCAGCTGTCTCCAACACCCAAGCACCCAGTCAGTGCCAGTTCATGCTTTCGGTGGGGGTACAAATTTTAAATTTTCGAATTACCAAATTTTGAAAAAAGTTTGGATAAAGATCTTTGGAAATTTAATTTTTTTGAGATATTTGAAAATTGAGGCGAAAATTTATCCTTTTGCAAATCGGTGGAACTTTTTTCCCATTACTTCCCAACTCCTCTCTTACACCTACACTTATAGAGAGAATATGAAAGAAGGCTAAGGAACCGGTTGATGAAGACGTTGCAGCCGTGGGCGACGATGGCGGCGACCTTCTCCTTCATCTTCCCCTTCTCCGCGGCCTCCAGCTCCGCCACCTTGGACACGCCCTCTACGCGGACCCGGCTGCCGAACACCTTCACCTGAACCAAGGATTGCTTCAAGGCTGACCGATTGAGGGTGTGGAAGGAAAGCAAGCCTTGTCAGTGTCCATGGGCGTGTTGGCAATGAGGATTTTGGCCTTTTCCATCCGCCGTGGCTGGCCCATGCCCGGCATCTTCTCCAGCAGGAAGCCTCAAATCACTACCCTCTTATCCACCAGATAACGATTAAATACCATTAAAGAGTGTATACAGGAGATGATGACGGGTCTTTTTTTAAAGCAGCTGCAAATTTTGGATGCCCTCAATATTTTAAAAATCATGTTTACGGGCTGCATTTTTCGTTTTGATCAGCTTTTTTGATCATGTATGCGTAAAATTTAAAATTTTTTTCCAGAAAAATTCGAAAATTAAGATTTTTTTAAGTAGGATTTTTTTAAAATTTTTTGAATTTAGGATTTTTTCGTAAAATACGTTCAAAATTATGCTAGCGCATAGTGAAAACAGAGGGCCCAACCTTCCTCCAGGAAGGAGTCCTCCAGTGAACCGCCGGTCTTCTTGATAAGCTGGATGGCCTCCAAGTTGCCGCTTCCCTTGAGACGAAGCACGGCGTCCACGGCGAGGGCCGCGAAGTGCTCCCGGTGCTGGCTGAGGATCTTGGAGCCGAGCGTGGTGCGGGCGATCTTCAACAGCTCCTTCCGCAGCCCCTCTTCCCCTGTCTCCCCCGCCACCGCCGTCTTCTCCAGCGCCTCCGCCGCCGCCACCGACGCCTTCAGCTCAGCAGTGAAGCAGAGGGAAGGGGGAGGAGGTGAGAGTAGGAGGAGAGGAGGAGGATAGAAGGAGGATGAAGGAGATGAGTAAGAGGAGAGAGGAAAACAATTAGATGAGGATAGAAGAGGAGGAGGTCGGGTAGAAGGAGGAGAAGATGCAGTGGGAGAACCTTGCGCCAGCCGGCGATGATGGTCTGAGGGTGGATGCGAAGACCGACCAGTCGTTCAGCCTCTTTGAGGAGCTCAGCAGCGAGGACGGTGACGGAGGTGGTGCCGTCGCCCACCTCGCTGTCCTGCACCATCGCGATGTCTGCAAAAGGCCTCTTCGTTTCTTGCGCCAGCGCTGCTAGAGGCGAGGCAACCGACGAGGACTTTGGCGGCGGGGTTGTCCACGCCGACGCACTTGAGGATGGTGGCCCCGTCGTTGGTGACCGTGATCTTGGCCTTGGACGCATCGTCCCCGCTCTGCAGGATCTTGTCCTGCAATCACCTTTTCTTTCAGGGGCCTATAGTTTAGTCTGTAATATTTATTTGCGTTTCTTGATGGTTGATGACGTGACTAGATTTGGTTATTCAATTTTTTGTACATTTTGCCTTGGCTGAAGATGAACTCAGGTTCAAGTTGCATCCCAGCCTTTTCAAACAGAAGAAGACTGGCACGAAATATGGAAGACTTAAAGTTTAACCAAGTTGATTTCGAAGAATCTAGCCATAATATGAAATATATGGCCTAACCATGCCCTTGGGTCCCAGGGTGGACTTGACGAGGTCGCCGATGGCGATGGCGCCAACAAAGCTGGAGAGACGGGCTGTCTCCCCCTTCTCCTCCGCCGCCCCGCTTTTCAGAATCGGCATGCTCATGACTGCTGCTGGCCTACTATTCTTCCAACTCCTTTCTTCTCAGGCTGATCGACTATGGAGGAGCTGGTGAGTAAGTGCTGAGCGTGCCCTATTGCGTTATGCATGGCCCTCCAGAAGCTTCCCTCGCCCTCATTCAGGCTACTCCCATTGGCGCGCATTTTACGGGGGGCCTGGGGCTTTGTTGGCTTGGTTTGGGGGATTTATTCCAAGAAGAATATATCGTTTCAAGAACCGTTCCAAAACAAGAATCAATTGTTGCAAGCGAATTCAAAAAGTGAATGGCTGCAAGTGGAACATAATAGCTTTGCATCTTAAAAGCTCTTGCATGCGTTTCCAGGACAATGCGATCAGCCGAAAAGCCCAGAGCAAAAAAGCAGCAAGCTCCCAGTCTTTTAAAGGTTCCGGCAAAAGCAAGAAAAGCTAAAGCTGATAAAAGATAAAGTTGAAGTAGGCCAGTGAAAAGCGCCCTAAAGGCCGATCTCCTTGGTGCGTATGAGGAGGCAGCCTAGGATGGTGTCAATGAGGAGGAGGACGGCGGCGCCTCCGGTGATGAAGACGGAGAGGCCGATCTGCTTGTCCGGGTTGAAGTCCTTCAGGCTTGGTATGTGCTCCAGCGGGAAGTTGTTCGTGCTGAAGCAGTAGACTGCCACTGCCGAGGCGCTCAGCAAGCAGCCCAGGCCTATAATTGGGCTAAAGGATTGTCTTTGCCCAGTTTGGCTGGTTAGAAACAATAGCAAACCATTTTTTGTGATTTTGATAAATTAGATAGATAAACTTTGAGAATAGAAGGAAAATGTCTTCAAAATTTTGCAGCTTGAGCATCCCAACGTCAAAACATTTGTAAACCGTGAAACATTTAGTTGAAAGATAAGATAATGACCGGTGAGGATTGGCAGTGGTTGGTAGAGACAGCTTTCGCAGCAGCAGGCCAGACACATCACGCAGTTCCAGACCATGCACAGGAGGCAGGCCAGAATGGCCACTATGAGGCAGGCAAAGGTAATGACCGGTGAGGATTGGCAGTGGTTGGTAGAGACAGCTTTCGCAGCAGCAGGCCAGACACATCACGCAGTTCCAGACCATGCACAGGAGGCAGGCCAGAATGGCCACTATGAGGCAGGCAAAGGTAATGACCGGTGAGGATTGGCAGTGGTTGGTAGAGACAGCTTTCGCAGCAGCAGGCCAGACACATCACGCAGTTCCAGACCATGCACAGGAGGCAGGCCAGAATGGCCACTATGAGGCAGGCAAAGGTAATGACCGGTGAGGATTGGCAGTGGTTGGTAGAGACAGCTTTCGCAGCAGCAGGCCAGACACATCACGCAGTTCCAGACCATGCACAGGAGGCAGGCCAGAATGGCCACTATGAGGCAGGCAAAGGTAATGACCGGTGAGGATTGGCAGTGGTTGGTAGAGACAGCTTTCGCAGCAGCAGGCCAGACACATCACGCAGTTCCAGACCATGCACAGGAGGCAGGCCAGAATGGCCACTATGAGGCAGGCTTTCCCCTGCCTAGTCAGGGTCAATGGGAACGCCCCCTTGGGTGGACCAGGATAAATCAGTCTCAGTGAGAGTTGAAGCCTGAACCAGTCTTTTTTGACTTCTGAAAGAAGTCTTTCCCTACCAGCTTCCGGATCAGCCCCTCTCCCATCTCTGCCACTGCCAGGGACGCCTGGCAGCCACAGCGCATGGAGGGCTGAAGTTCAGTAGGCCCCGCCTACCCGGTTGCTTAATCATCCCCAGACTTTCCAATCTGGTCCTGCCGTTTCCCGAGCTTCTAGGCGACAAGACCGGAGCCAGAAGCCACAGCGCGGTGCCTGATCAGCCAGCCGCCAGCGTCCACTCCATCTAGGACGCCATCACGCCACTGCCAGTCCAGTCACAACAACTGTCTGGACTTCACGTGCGCGTCTTGTGGGCCCCTGGCTGGAGCTAAGCCCACACCCAATTGGTCCCCCCTTCTCTTTCTTCTTCCTCTACTGCGTCGCCTGGCTCTTTCCAGCATGGAGCAGGACTACGACGCCTTCTGCTCCGCCTGCCTCAAGTCCGGCCCACCGCCCGGCACCTGGCACAACATCACCGGCTACGCCAAGCCTCAGAACTCCTGCTCCGCCTGCCAGCGCGGGGAGGACTCCGGTGAGCGCGCATCGGCCTCTAGCCCCACCGCCTGCCTCGTCTCCGGATACGAGGAGGCCCCCTCCAGCTCCTGCCTGCCCCAGAGCAGCAGAAGCCCCCGCCAGGTCACCAGCAGCAGCAGTCAGCCCAGGGACCTCTCTGCCCCTCCCGCCCTCCTCTTCCAGTCCAAGGAGGGCCCCCTCCAGGGCCCAGTCTCCGGCCAAGCCTGCCCCGCCTCCCAGTGCGGGGATGCCAGCTCTGCCTGCCTTGCCAGCCAGCGCAAGGAGGCCCCCGAGCTCCCCTGCAGCGCCTCTCCTGCCCTCCAGCCGCAGGACGCCTGCCTCAGGGCCTGCCACAGTAGCAGCGCCCACCAACCCGACATCATCATCGATGCTAGCTCCGCTCACTCAGCCGGAGCAGCCAGCCAACCGAACCTGGACCCCAGCCCCTGCCAGCGCCGGCGCCGCCGTCGCCGCCGCCGGGGCAACAGATCGACAACTTCTCAAGCGTCTTTGGCTGCAGCTGAGGGCCCCTCAGCCCTTAGCTCAGCCTCAGCTCACGGTCCCCTTTTGCCTTCTCAAACTCCTCCTCTTCTGTCCAGCTGCAGTGGACGGGGGAGCCTGGAGAGCAAGGAGGAGGAAGGCTGCGATCTGAGCTTCGAGGCCAGCCACTGCACCTCTTCTCCCGGACCAAGACTTCCTCATCCTCTACCCTTCACTCACCCGCAGGAGGCTGCAGTTGAGGGCTCTGCCAACCCTTAACTCAGCCTCTTCTCTCGGTCCCCTTCATCCCATTTTCGCCTCTCTTCTGGCCCCCTGTTTCTGCAGTGCAGCTGCGGTGGATGGGCTCTGGGGCAACTGGTAGCAGCCTCCTCTCAGCAGCGACGGCGCACCTGCAACAGCCCCCTGCCCCTCCTCCTGCACTCCCCTTCTCACCCCTTCCATTTATCTCTCTCCGTGTGTTTCGTAGCCCACCAGCAGTGCTGCGGCGTCTGGTTGAGGCCCACTGTGCCTTCCTCTGCCCCCTGCCCTCCATCCCCGCTGCCACACACCCCTCCTCTTTTAACCCCCATCTTTCAATTCCATGTCCAGCAGTGCGAGTTCTCTGAGCCTCCGGTAGCGCCTCACCTCCACTGCCCCCCTCTCCATTTCACAGGCCCTGTCCTTCCCAATTCTGACTCCAATTTCAGCCCTTTTGTTGGCCGCCTTTTCCTGCCCCCCGAGCCCCTGACCAAGCTCAGGTACGGAACATTAGGGCTCACAAATCCAGACGTTTTTTCCCTCTCACTAGACCCAACTGGAATCTCCTGCAAGCCTTTTCCATTGCGCAAGTACAATCTGCCATCACTGTGAATCCCACATGCTTCTATGCCCATTGCTGTGTGTGATTCTATTTCTCTTCCCGCCCTTTCTCTGTGGGGAGCCTTTCCCCTGCCTAGTCAGGGTCAATGGGAACGCCCCCTTGGGTGGACCAGGATAAATCAGTCTCAGTGAGACAGGCAAAGGTAATGACCGGTGAGGATTGGCAGTGGTTGGTAGAGACAGCTTTCGCAGCAGCAGGCCAGACACATCACGCAGTTCCAGACCATGCACAGGAGGCAGGCCAGAATGGCCACTATGAGGCAGGCAAAGGTAATGACCGGTGAGGATTGGCAGTGGTTGGTAGAGACAGCTTTCGCAGCAGCAGGCCAGACACATCACGCAGTTCCAGACCATGCACAGGAGGCAGGCCAGAATGGCCACTATGAGGCAGGCAAAGGTAATGACCGGTGAGGATTGGCAGTGGTTGGTAGAGACAGCTTTCGCAGCAGCAGGCCAGACACATCACGCAGTTCCAGACCATGCACAGGAGGCAGGCCAGAATGGCCACTATGAGGCAGGCAAAGGTAATGACCGGTGAGGATTGGCAGTGGTTGGTAGAGACAGCTTTCGCAGCAGCAGGCCAGACACATCACGCAGTTCCAGACCATGCACAGGAGGCAGGCCAGAATGGCCACTATGAGGCAGGCAAAGGTAATGACCGGTGAGGATTGGCAGTGGTTGGTAGAGACAGCTTTCGCAGCAGCAGGCCAGACACATCACGCAGTTCCAGACCATGCACAGGAGGCAGGCCAGAATGGCCACTATGAGGCAGGCAAAGGTAATGACCGGTGAGGATTGGCAGTGGTTGGTAGAGACAGCTTTCGCAGCAGCAGGCCAGACACATCACGCAGTTCCAGACCATGCACAGGAGGCAGGCCAGAATGGCCACTATGAGGCAGGCAAAGGTAATGACCGGTGAGGATTGGCAGTGGTTGGTAGAGACAGCTTTCGCAGCAGCAGGCCAGACACATCACGCAGTTCCAGACCATGCACAGGAGGCAGGCCAGAATGGCCACTATGAGGCAGGCAAAGGTAATGACCGGTGAGGATTGGCAGTGGTTGGTAGAGACAGCTTTCGCAGCAGCAGGCCAGACACATCACGCAGTTCCAGACCATGCACAGGAGGCAGGCCAGAATGGCCACTATGAGGCAGGCAAAGGTAATGACCGGTGAGGATTGGCAGTGGTTGGTAGAGACAGCTTTCGCAGCAGCAGGCCAGACACATCACGCAGTTCCAGACCATGCACAGGAGGCAGGCCAGAATGGCCACTATGAGGCAGGCAAAGGTAATGACCGGTGAGGATTGGCAGTGGTTGGTAGAGACAGCTTTCGCAGCAGCAGGCCAGACACATCACGCAGTTCCAGACCATGCACAGGAGGCAGGCCAGAATGGCCACTATGAGGCAGGCAAAGGTAATGACCGGTGAGGATTGGCAGTGGTTGGTAGAGACAGCTTTCGCAGCAGCAGGCCAGACACATCACGCAGTTCCAGACCATGCACAGGAGGCAGGCCAGAATGGCCACTATGAGGCAGGCAAAGGTAATGACCGGTGAGGATTGGCAGTGGTTGGTAGAGACAGCTTTCGCAGCAGCAGGCCAGACACATCACGCAGTTCCAGACCATGCACAGGAGGCAGGCCAGAATGGCCACTATGAGGCAGGCAAAGGTAATGACCGGTGAGGATTGGCAGTGGTTGGTAGAGACAGCTTTCGCAGCAGCAGGCCAGACACATCACGCAGTTCCAGACCATGCACAGGAGGCAGGCCAGAATGGCCACTATGAGGCAGGCAAAGGTAATGACCGGTGAGGATTGGCAGTGGTTGGTAGAGACAGCTTTCGCAGCAGCAGGCCAGACACATCACGCAGTTCCAGACCATGCACAGGAGGCAGGCCAGAATGGCCACTATGAGGCAGGCAAAGGTGGCTCGTTGCGGAGGCGGCATATTCTTCAACCATTATTTTGTACGGTTTTTTTTCAGTTTTTTTGGAGTTGATGTTACCTCCCAGTTCTCCTTACAGGCCTGCTGAACTTTCGCCACAGAGGTTGCGTCCGTCGCTTCGGTACGGCAGAGGAAAGGCAGCAGACCCATGCTGTAGTCCTCGCCTTTTTGGACCTGTGGATACATTTGCTCAATATGGAGGACAAGAAGGATAGGACAACCTCTGCAAGAGCTTCCTTAGGTTGAAGTTTCTTCCAGTAGGGAGTGAAGAGAGCCACAAAGAGCAGTGCCGTGGCTGCTGTCAGAATTATGGAGAACACCAACTTCATCAGCGCCGAGGCACACATGTCTTTGCTTTAGCTTCAAGTTAGCAGTAACACCCAGTTTTTATACGTTCTTACTACCCAATTCCTGACAGCGAGCGGACTGGTGACTGTGGCTGCGGAATAATAGGGAGTCATGCCGACCCGGGTCAATGGGGAATAAGGTAAGCCCGTTCAGATGTTGAATCAGTTGCTCATTTCATCGCCCACTCCAGCAGCTGTGCACATCCACAAAGCTATATTCTCAGCCTTGGCTTATTGTCCCTCCCACTAGGCACTATGACTGATTGTGAGCTGATGAAAAAATGGGTCGAAAAATTTACAAACACGCTTGAAGGACAGAGGTGTGAAGAATGAATTGGAGAAAACTAGGAGGGCGAGCTTATGCTGGGTACACAGCAGGCCGCCTTTTATGAGGCTTCGTCACAGGTGCGGCGTCCGTTTTGCCTCATTTTTATGCCGTTCCCGCGCGGCATGGAAATGTTGAGAACGCTATTTGAGAACCTGAAGCTAAGGTTTGCAGGCAATGTGGCATACGCTTTTCGTTTTTTCCCTATTCACCAGTTGTAAAAAATTTGGACAGTAAAAAATAGTTGAGTAAAACATTAAAAAATGGCATTTTTGGAGATGATAAATTATTTTTTTGGTGTGGTTGGACTCATAATGCAGTTGAAAATGGAAGAAAATAACGATTTTCCGCCACTGGAAACCATGATGAGAAATAAGGTTGGACAAAGAAGTGCAAGAAGAGCCCTGACAAGACTCTCTAAGCCATAAAAGCCCTCATTAGAAGCCTTTCTTATACGCATCGGAAGCTTCTTGAGGGGTTCACTGAGCTAGAAGAGCAAGCTTAGTGCAAACAGCTTTTGAAAAGGCTTTCTTACAAGAAAGGGAATTACACTTTTTGAAAAATGCATGCGCAGCACGGTGAAAGCTAGACGTTGAGGCATGAAATGCGCCCCAATGTCGCCCTAGAAAGCTAGCGCCAAACCCAGATTCGGATAATGAGATAGGCATACGTACTATTTCTCTGCGCATCATGCAAGAGTACTGTTTGGAAACGTCCTAATCTGCTGTATATGGATAAAGTCCTTTCCAGCAACGTCAAAGTGGCTGAATAAGTAATAACTGAAATGCATATTACATGATGCTTGATTTGCTTGGGCGCGATTGTCATTGCCCCATTGAAACACATTTTGCAGCAGTCCCTTATCATTTCTCCTAATTAGGGAAACCAGGAAAATGG
Source organism: Ptycholaimellus sp. GST1_10 (assembly GCA_030248095.1). NCBI lineage: Eukaryota > Metazoa > Nematoda > Chromadorea > Chromadorida > Chromadoridae > Ptycholaimellus > Ptycholaimellus sp. GST1_10. Next base: position 11,893 of record JASANA010003019.1, read on the forward strand.
AGGGTTTCACAGAGGGACAATCTTGCTGACTTTGGCGAGGATAAAGCCCAGGACCACGTCTGCCAGAAGGGCCACAATGGCAAAAACGCCCAGCCAGAGCGAGTACCTGGAGTAGACGGCCTTGAATTGAATTATAAAAGGAGAGGTTTGGTTGGCAACCCAACGTTGCTCTTCACGTGTAGGTCGTCGTGAGCCCTTGGGAGATCATCAAGAGTCTCCCCGCTCTTCACTCCGAATATTATCACGCCGATGAGGAAGAACAAAGCAGCTATGCCTCAATCGACTCCACGCTCAAAACTATCAGTCTAAATGCTTTCTCGAACGAAAGTTTCCATCATTCTGTTGGTTAACGTAAGCATAATTGGTTGGTTGCCTTTCAAAATTCAACTATTCACTATTTCAAATTTTCAATGTTTGCTTAATTTTTATTTAAATTCAGTTCTCACTGCGAGCATTACTTTGAATTATCTAAAATCATAACTCCATGAATATGTAGGCAGAAATGTGAGGAGAACCAGGAAGAATAGGCAGAGGTAGGGTGAGGAATGCTTTGCAGCAGCAGGCTTGGCAGAAGATGATAGCCCAGGCCAAAGCCGCTACGCAGGCAATCAAACCAAGCAACATTGCGGCCAGCGCCACTTTATCCCAACCTTCCAGCTCCTCAAAACCTAGCCATAGTCATGGGACTTGTGAAGACATCGGCTGACTTACATTCAAGTTATCCTTGACTCCCATGCCGTTGGAGAGGAGTCCGAATGAGCTCTTCACTTTGCTCACCCCGGATTGCTCCATCTCCACGCTTCGCCATTCATCCGTGAACGTACTCACCGCCCCTGCTCCCCTCTCTTCATGACCACCAGACAGGATCAAATTAATTGGAAGTATCGTAGAACTTATAATGAATATTATCTGAAAACAAATTAAAACTAGACTGGAAAACAAATTTTTCATAAATTTTAAAAAATTATAAATTGACGTTAAATACACATGCTTCATATACAACACACTTGATGTGATGCAAATACGTAAAAAATTTCGACCAAGAATGAAAGCGACGACAAGGATGAGGATGTAGGCGACGTTTAGGACGCTGGAGACGCACATTCTTCTGACTGACAAGATTCCCGGGCCTCAAGAGTGGAAGAAGCAATCGATGCCAGTCCTTTGTTTCACCTCCTCCATGGCGGGCAAGGTTGCTAGGAGGGAGCAGCTCACTTTGCAGCTAATGCCTTCGACGCCACATTGTCTTCTTTGCTATTCTACCCTTTCAAGTCAGTGCCTCAGCACTTCCAATCCGTAACTTGCAATAAGCGGTTAAAAAGTTACACACATCAAACAAGTGCCAGAAAGCATACTAGGGCAGCCAAATGCAATCTGAAAGTGGGAATGAGGTCTAAATGGGGGCGATTTTGGAGGTCTTGACGAGGAGGATGCCGATGATGGTGTCCACGGCCAGCGTCAGAACCCCGCCGATTCCCATGAAGAAGCTGTAAAGTTTTATTTCGATCGCTGATAGAAGGAGAGGATGAAAGGAACCTGTAGCCAAATTGGTTGCCGGGGTCGGGAAGGCTGCGATCATTGACCAGCTCTTTCATCTTATCCCACTCATCCTTCCAGGCGGCGTTGGACTTGGACGCGTACACCTGTCACTATGCTTTCTGACTCACTGGGTTAGAAGTCAAGTTGAGAAATGGCAAAAATGCAAAATAAAGCGGTAAATTTTATGTCCAAAACATCTTAATTATAATTTTAAGAACAAATCAGCTTTAGAGGAATAGCAATTAGCAAAAGTATTAATTTTGATATGTAAATTTGCTCTATCATCCCAAAAATTTTCAAATACCTATGATATGGTTTATTTTATGTCTGGTTTAAAAGCCTTTCATATCCAAGACATATTCCGCTCTTATCTTACTGCCACTGGATGAGAATGTTCATTTACTTTGAAATGCTTAAAAAGTTTAAAAAAAGTGAAGACGCCAAACCCCGATTGCAATGGCGGAGAGGAGGGTGGCCAGGCCTGTGAAGATGGGCAGGGGCGGGGTGAGGCAGCCTTTGCAGCAGCACATGTAGCACACCACGCAGCTCCACACAAAGGCCAGCCCGCAGCAGATGAGTGCCAGACAGAAGGAGGCGATCACCACCTTCTCCCAGGTTGGCTTGGCCTCACAATTTCACCTCCCTCCTCGTCCTCCTCCTCTTTCCTTCCCATTCCCAGACCTTGAACCACTCCTTGCACTGCTCCTTGTCCCAGCTGCCGTCGCACTGGAACAAGCCCAAGGCATGCGTCTTGCCCTGCTTCAGAGCCTCCAGGTTGGCCTTGGCCGCACTGAGACTCGCCTCCTTGCTGAGGGTGAGGTTGCCGGCCGATTCACGCCATCTAAACAGCTATCCGCCTCCTTGCAGGAGATGAAAGAGGCAGAAGCAAACGCGGGGGTGACGAAAGAGACGAGGAGAAGGCCGGTGCCGAAGCAGAGGACAATGATGAAGACGACGTTGAGGATGGAGCTGCACATGGCGCCCTCTTGCAAGGCCTTGCTGATAGGATCGCGTGAGGCCAAAGAGTGCTTGGGGGTTGGATGGGCCCTTTTGGTTGTCAAGGGCTGCCAGGGGGCATGGGAAAGGTAGGTTGAACAATTAGACGAGGCGGGGCTGGGGGGCAGAAGAGCGGAGCTTGGATAATTTGCCGCTCTTTCCCCAGCCGCTTGCCAACTGGTGCCTGAGTGTTGGGTTGTTGGAGGAATCCGAGGGCCCCTGACAACTGCTGACGTCGGTTGCCGACTGCCCATGCATCGTTTTTCATTCCGCTTCTTGCTTGCCTTTCCTATGGTTCATTGCCCAGAAGCGGATGCAATTTGGGGGACTTGTCCGAAAAACGGGAAAAGTGAGAATGTCAAGATTGACTCGGAAGCTAGTCTTCAATATTTGGCATATTTGCCAGTGGCACTTTTTGCCTAGCCTGAATAAACAAGCTATGCTCGTCTTGCGCCAAGAGAAGCGTGGCCTTATCTAGAAGCAAAATAAGCCCAATTGAAAAATGACGGAGCAATGATAATGAAGCGGCTTCTTTTGGTTTTTGAAATGCAATGTTTATTTTGTCGCCCTTTAAACTATGCTTTAGATGCTATCAGCCAGTCATTGTTGGGTTTTATTCATCGCTTCAGTGTCTGGCAAGTTGTGAAAACACTGTTAGTTGCAGCTTGGCCAATAGAGACTGGGTATCGCCAAAGTTCGTCAAAGTTCAATCAATTTCACGGTACAAAGAAGGACAGACTAGACAGTGCAAAAGGTCAAAATGAAGCATCGGGTAGAAGGAATTGGAGCAGAAGGCCCTCCTACTCACGGGTGCGGGACTTGAGGATAGCGCCGGTGCGGTCAAAGGCCAGGCGTGGAGCCCTGGGCGACAAGGCCGGGAGACTGAGGACCCAGTCCCAGTCGATGGGCGCCTCCCTGGCCATCTTCTGCACCCTGAGGCCCAGCCGCAGAAGCTCCAGGTAGAAGAGGGCCGGACGGGTCTCCAGACTCTCCTCCATCCCCACTGTCGTCTCGGCGCTCGCTTTCTTTGAGCTGCCCATTGTTGCCGGCGGCGTTTTGGCGGGTGCTGCGTGGACTGAGCAGAGGAGGAGGAGGAGGATGAGGGCCATTTTCTGGGCCATCGATGGCTGGCTTCCTGCTTAGTGTAGGCTGATGGGAGGACACTGGCTGAACTGAAGTTGGCTCTTCAAATGCTGACTTATAAAGAGAGCCGGATAAGCAAAATTAATCAAGAACGACACGGCTCGGCATAAGGGGCGTTCTTTGTGAGCCTGCACGGCCAGGAACACGAGCTGAGTCCGATTGGCTGGCCCCAGCTTATTAGGTCTCCTTGATGAGGTTCTAAACCTGGCCTCTCGCTCTCACGTGCGCCCTTTCACGCTGGCCTAGCACTCACGCAAACTTATCAGGCCATCCCACTGGAGCTTTCTGGGTTAGTTAGAATGCTGCTCACCCACCACCCGCCACCTTGCCATTCCTATGCGTCATTCCACCAACTTTACCTGAGTTCAGCCGAGCACGCGACGGCTCGTGACTCGTGAGTCATGAGCCAGGGAAGCAGAAGACGAAAGTGTCGGAGATGGACTAAGTTGGCATTGTTTGCATGACAGCCAATCGCTAGAAGTTCTCTTTCTTTCTTTCTTTCTTTCTTTCTTTCTTTCTTTCTTTCTTTCTTTCTTTCTTTCTTTCTTTCTCTTGCTCTGGGACTGCATCTGCACTCTGCAATCTTTGTTATTCAAGCACCCAACCGTTCAAGGCTATGAGTTGAAACGTTTGTAACATTACACTTTGTCGAAGCATACAACAATACGTGTACCATATACACTGGAGACACTTGCGTTACAATGAGTTAAGATAAAATATCTGGTACCATCGGCAAGCCGAAAGAAAAGCTCTTTTCTCCCAAAAATCGACTGCCCCGAGTATAAAGCCAAGGAAATTTTCCTACTACTAATGGAATCTGCTTGTGGGGCATTTGCATTTCGTTTTCGCGCGCAGTTCCATGACTCTTTTCATGCGCGCTCAAACAAAATACAGATGACACAACAGATTCCATTAGTAGTAGGAAAATTTCCTTGGCTTTATACTCGGGGCAGTCGATTTTTGGGAGAAAAGAGCTTTTCTTTCGGCTTGCCGATGGTACCAGATATTTCCTCAACTTTAAGTATACGTTAAGTTAAAATATAATTAAATAAATAAAACATAATAATAAATAAATTAATTAAATAAATAGAACATAATAATAAATAAATTAATTAAATAAATAGAACATAATAATAAATAAATTAATTAAATAAATTTAACATACAAACAAAAATGATTTGAAAATAAATTTAATGTAAAATTATTGCAAAACAAGAAAATTTTTGGGAAAACGAAAGCCTTTTGGCTTGCCGATGGTACCAGCTATTTCCCCAACTTTGAATATACAAAAAAAAATAAAATGATTCCCTGAGTAGGATTCGCACCTGCCAGTTTCAACAAGCTTCCCAACCGCTTACACCACTACACCACGGGTGCACATGGCTCCTTTTGCTTCTTAAGGGTTATGAGGTAAACATGAGGCCCAATGACCGGTCAAGGGTTGGGTTTGGGGGGAAGGGAGAAATGAATACCTACTCTCGTTCATTAGCAGATGCGAAGCAGCAGCAGGGCAGCAGGGCAGCAGCAGGAGTTCGGACGGCAACTTGTTTTTCGATTTTCACCATGAAATACAACGTTTTAAGGGTTTTTCTCGCGAGCCTAGACTAATTTGTGGATGCTCTTTCTAATGCAATAAAAATTAAAACGACTGGTGGCTCATAGCGGCAGCTAGAGCCTTATCAAAATTAAGATCTAGCATTAACCCTCAATAATGACACCTGGGTCGAAAAGAGGGCCTGGGCGCTGACGGTCGCTGCGCTCCCTCGCGCCAGGCCAATATAAATAAGTTCTAAAACATTCGGTAACATACGTCAGCAACGTTTTAGCATATTATGCTATGTTACGCAATGCGTTCGGTTCAGTGATGCACAAACGTGGTCCGACCGTGCGAACGCGAACGAGGGGCCCGTTCGCAAGCCCGTTCGCAAACGCGAACCTCAAAATTGGCCAAACGGGGCTAGTTCGAACCTAACAGGGTCAAACGGGGTCAAACGGGGGTATTTTTGCGAACGTGCCCCAATTATGGTCATTTTTGCCCCAAAAATGTCTGGAAGTGACGTATTTTGAACAGGCGCGTTGTGGGGCATCTCCAGGGCATGCACTACTACGGTAGATGGGGCAATGCCTGGCTGGAGGGGAGGCTAAAAATCAGTCATGCTCCAAGTCATCTCTTCTCTGCCCTATAGAAGACCATTTTATAGAAGGCATTTTTTTAAATTGCTGCATAAATTGCTGCCATTTGAACAAGGCTTTAAGAATCTTTATTTTGTTTCATCACGGGTGGTGGCTAAAAGTAAAAGTAGGTGTGGTTTTTGTTTTTAAAATAAGGCAGATGAAGCAAAACTATTTTTATTGTTTCCAAAATGTTCTATTTCCAAAATGTTCATCGTAGTTTACTATCATTGGTAACGCAAAATTTTCTAGTTAACTTCTATTTTATTTTAATTTTTTTTATTTTAAACCATCATTTTGCAATTTTATTGATTTAAACGATGCAATATTACCTGAAAAAACTACTTTTAGCCAGAATACTTTTAGCCTAGAATCCTGCATTACTACTGCTGCTGTTTTCCAAATATTTTTTTATTAAACCTTTCAAATTATATAACTGGTACCATCGGCAAGCCGAAAGAAATCTCTTTTCTCCCAAAAAATCGATTGCCCCGAGTGTAAAGCCAAAGAAATTGCCCAACTACTAATGGAATCTGCTTGTGGGGCATTTGCATTTTGTTTTCGCGCGCAGTTCCAAGGCTCTTTTCATGCGCGCTCTAACAAAATACAAAAGACACAGCAGATTCCATTAGTAGTTGGGCAATTTCTTTGGCTTTACACTCGGGGCAATCGATTTTTTGGGAGAAAAGAGATTTCTTTCGGCTTGCCGATGGTACCAGTTATTTCCTCAACTTTAAACATAGAAAAATAAATTTATATCAATTCATTTCTTCTTAGTTGTTTTTAGTTTATAGTTCAATGCATAAATGAGTAATAAAAAACCAATTAACTAAAAAATAAAAGTTTGGAATGTGCTAAATTGGGAGATTTGAGACAGTGCGAAATTAGGAGAAAAGAACTAATTTTGGCTTGCCGATGGTACCAGCTATTTCCCCAAATTTGAATAAATAGACAAAAAATAAAATGATTGCCTGAGTAGGATTCGAACATGCCAGTTTCAACCGGCTGCCCAACCGCTCAGACCACTACACCACTGGTGCATATAGCTTAACCTAATGCATTTAACATAAGGTTTATGAGTAAACGTGAGGCCCAATGACCAGTCAGAGGTTGGGGCGGGGGGAGAAATGAATACCTACTCTCGTTCATTAGCAGATGCGAAGCAGCAGCAGCAGCAGCAGCAGGGCAGCAGCAGGGAAGGAGTTCGGACGGCACATTGTTTTGCATTTTTCTATACCAAATTGTGAACATTTTGGCAGTTTCTCGCGAGTGTAGACTAATTGGAGGATGCTCGTTCCAATGCAAAAAGAATCAGAGCGATTGGATTCTTCTGTGAGGAGCAGGAGCCTTATCAATTTCAAGATCTAGCATTAACCCTCAAAACATACACCTGGGTCGAAAAGAGGGGCTGGGCGCTGACACTTCGCTAAAGCTCCGTTCGCGCCAGCCCAATGGCTGATGACCAGTGCTCATAGTCTATGGTTGGAGGTTAGCCTCTGGAGGCTAACCTCCGGAGGTGTCCTCTGCGCAGTGGACATCTCACTTGCTTGAGTTTATGGTTATTCCACTGCGCAGAGGTCTCCTCCGCCTTGAATGGAGGATATCCTCTGCACTATACTCTGTCTGCCCCTGCTTGTATACAGCTCTATCCCCTTTAGATATTGTTGAAGAACTTGAAAATCAATTAATTGATGGCTGAAGTAGCAAAGAAGCCAATAACTAGTGTTTTGAGCATCGAAAGGGTTTCAATGTTATGAGGCTGGAGATAGCCAAAAATAATTTTTTACAAATTTTACTAAAACGATAATTTTTGCAATCCTGGCATCAAAAAAACCTAATTATATGCTAGTTGTGGTTATTTTGGCAAATTTGAGAATTCCCATTTTCGGCATCAATTTCAAAATTTACTGTGTAATTGACAATACCCATTCTAAATCAACAGAAAATCGCGTACTGAGCATGAGGATATGTTTCTTTTGTCTAAACTCATTGTATATCAAGAGTTGTGGACACCGGTGGGGATCCAGAGGTGCCCTAGACCACCCCCGCTGGTTATCATGTAAATCGGAGGACTCCTCCGGATCCCCTCCGACCATAAACTCAGAATTTATTTTTAAACCGGAGGCCTCCTCCGGTTGGAGGCTAGCCTCCAACCATAAACTATGAGCACAGAACCCCAAAGGCTTTTACCATTACCGGCCAACCAAGCCATTTTTGGACCAACCTAGAGTTTTGCCCCCCCCCCCCCCAAAGGTTTTGCCCCCCCCCCCCCAATTTTGCCTTGTATTCTTGAGGTTATTAACTATGCAGCGGGTGTGACCAAGCGCAAGATACAAACAAGAACAGTATATGAGTTTGGTGACCACTATCCCCCCAAATGCCACTTGGTGGGGGGATACTGGTCATCAATCAAGGGATTTTGGCATTTGGGGGGGGGGGATACTGAGCAGATACCCCCCCAAGTGCAAAAACACCAAAAATCGCCTTCAACGCATGACCATAGATGACTGATTTGGGGGGTGGGATACTTACGTGGGGGGATACTTATGTGGAGGGATACTTCACAGGTGGGGGGGGGGGGGGTAAAACGTTGAGGGGGTAGAAGCCTTGGGGGGAGGATTCTGGTCATCAGCCGCTTTCACCCACCCCCCCCCCCCCCCTCCCCACATGTTAATTATCCCCCCACGTAAGTATCAAAAAAGAAAAGAAAAAAAGAAAAAAAATATTCAAAAAAGAAGAGAATATATGATAAGTATATCGATTTACTGTAATATAACAATGAATAATGTTAAAAAATATAAAAAATATTGCCATTCTGATTAAATTTACCCATCTCTATCATTTTTTTATGACAACAAGGTATTCTCGGCTGTCGCCAAGATGCGCGGCCACTGTTCCGAGCAATATTGTCAATCTACATGAGCGAATTTTACTAATTGCATATTTATTTACTTGCCGATATTGTCTAAAAATTTGGGAGTTATAATTTTTTAATTTTGAAACATCAAAATTCTAAGTTTAGGGGAAAAATGCAGAAATTTCGCAAAACCCCAATAAACCTCTCAAGCCACCACCTGGGCGGATCTTCATGCAAAATTTCAGCCAATTTCATTGTAAAACCAGGGAGTTATGATTTTTTTATTTTGAAACATTAATATTCTAAGTTCCGGGTAAACTACATATTCTCACTTCAATAAAAGTACCAAGCCACCACCAGGGCGGACCTTCATGCAAAATTTCAGCCAATTTCATTGAAAAACCAGGGAGTTATGATTTTTTGGTTTTGAAACATCAATATTATGAGTTTTGGGAAAATATCCAAAAATTTTGCAAAACCCCAATAAAGCTATCAAGCCACCACCTAGGCGGACATTCATGCAAAATTTCAGCCAATTTCATTGAAAAACCAGCGATTTATGAATTTTGGTACTTTGAAACATCAAAATTTTAGGTTTTGGGCGAAAAACGCAAAATTACGCCAAGCACCAAAAATGGCCTGGAGATACCACCCAGGCGGACCTTCATGCAAAAATTCAGCCAATTTGGTTGAAAAACCGCGGAGGCCCGCCCCCGGATGCACATATATATATATATACTAGTAATATATGTCAGTGGGCGCGCGACGCGCGGCCCCCAGTCGCAGTTTCATAAAATATTGCGTTTGAAATTTTTTTTAAAGTTGCATGCAGTTTGAATATTTAAATTCACTTTCCCATAGGCAGGCAATGTGCCAAATTGGTACCATAACCAGTAAACTCATTATTTTCAACATTTAATGTAAATAAATACCAAATATTTTGGAACCAGGTCAACCCCTCTAAAGCTTCCTTAAATATATAATTTTTATTAAATAGTTTATTAAAAATCATAGATTGGGGCCAATTAATGGAATTTCCATACAAATATTATCGGTCAGGATATGAGCCAAAAAAGGTAAAAGATAAAGCTCAAAAATTTCACAAATTATTAATGTTCATTATCAAGGTCAACGCAAATTATTTGGCCTATAATACACGATGGGCCTGTATAGCCTTCGCTGCAGAACCTCGCCCGGCCTTGCCTTAAATAATTATTTTATTCATCCAAAAAACATCGGACATCTGAGTAGGCCAAAAATCGAAAAATTGCCATCAGTCAATCCATTCTTTTTCAAATATTTAATTTAAAAGTTTGAAAAGTAACAATTGGGTTTCACGCAGAATTGTTGTAGCTACAATTGAAAAAAAAGTCCGACAGAAAAAGTTAAAAAATGGAGGAGCTATAAAGTTTCAAAGTCAAAAAATGCCCAAAAATGGCAAAAATGGGCACGTTTTCAATTATTTCATGTTTTTAAATTTTTCTATACATGGAGCACCCCAAAAAATATTGAATAACTCGTCAAGAGCCATACATAAAGCTGTCATGTGCCAAGATAAGTACAGAATCCAGGTAGCCCGGAGACCCCTCCCAAAATGGCATCACGCGCATATAATAAGATATCTGGTACCATCGGCAAGCCAAATGTGGGTCTCTTTTCTCCAAATTTTGTAATTGCCTCGAGCAACAAGTCAAGGAAATACATCTACTACTAGTGGAATCTGCTGCTTGGACAGTTGCATTTTGTTTTTGGCGCGCAGTTCAGTGTCTCTTTCCATGCGCGCCAAAAACAAAATACAGATGACGCAGCAGATTCCACTAGTAGTAGATGTATTTCCTTGACTTGTTGCTCGAGGCAATTACAAAATTTGGAGAAAAGAGACCCACATTTGGCTTGCCGATGGTACCAGATATTTCTTCCACTTTTAATATAGTATGAAACATATAAATAGAAGTTTTATATTAAAAATAAACTCATTTAAAAAAATAAAATGGAAAGAAAAAATTCGAAAATTAAAAATACAATGCAAAATTATTGGCAAACAAACATTTTTGGCAATTGGCAATTTTTCTTACACTCAGGGCAATTAATTTTTGGAAGAAGGAGCTTTGCTTTTAGCATGCCGAAGGTAAAAATTGTTTTGTCTCCTTTAAAAACTAATATAAAATGAATGCCTGCGAAGGAATCGAACCCGCCAGTTCAATCCAGCTGTCCAATTGCTACACCACTACACCACTGATGCACATGACCTTGTAGGTTAACTGAAGAGTTATGAATAAGTCAAAAAATGAGGCCCAGGGACCCGGGGAAGGAGGGGGGTGGGGGAAGAAATGAATACCTACTATCGTCCATTGAATAGATGCGGAGAAGAAGAAGAAGAAGGAGAAGAAGGAGAAGAAGGAGTTCGGACAAATGGTATTTTGCATTTTTCACCTTAAAATCAAATGTTTTGTGCAAAACTCAAAAGATAAACTCTAGTCAATTCGATGTTGTTCTTTCCAATGGTGAAAGAATTAGAGCGATTGGAGCCTTCTGTGACGAGCAGTCGCCTTATCAAATTTAAGATCTAGCAATAACCCTCAAAACATACACCTAGGTCGAAAAGAGGGGCTGGGCGCTGACACTTCGCTAACGCTCGCTCGCGCCAGCCCAATATATGCGGAAAGATGGACGCAAGATAGAGGTAACTGCGTAAGCTGGCCTTGACCGCCCGCCGCTTCGGGCAGGGCGCCAGAGCTCCTCCGGCCTCCGGAGCTCTGACTGCCCTGCCCTCCGCGGCAGGCGGCCTTCGGCCGCGCAAAAAAATTTCAAGTCTAGTTATAATCTAGTTAATATGTCTAGTCTAGTCTAATAAATCGTTCTAATCCACACGTTTGTTTATATTGGGCTGGCGCGAGGGAGCGTAGCGACCGTTAGCGCCCAGCCCCTCTTTTCGACCAAGGTGTATGTTTTGGGGGTTATTGCTAGATCTCAATTTTGATAAGGCTCTAGCTCCTCACTGGAAGCTTCAATCTTTCTGATTCTTTTTGCATTGGAAAGAGCAGCATCGAATTAACCAAAACTCGCGAAAAATCGCCAAAAAGTATCAGAATGCTGGAGAAAATCACTCAAAACCATTTGTCCGAACTCCTTCTTCTTCTTCTTCTCCTTCTTCTTCTCCGCATCTATTCAATGGACGATAGTAGGTATTCCATTTCTCCCCCCCCCCCCCCCCCCCACCCCTCTTCCCGGGTCCCTGAGCTTATGTATTCATTTATATTCATAGCTATTCAGTTAAACTAAAGAGCCATATGCACCAGTGGTGTAGTGGTGCAAGCGATTGGTCAGATGGATGAAACTGGTAGGTTCGAATCCATCTCATGCATTCATTTTTGTTTATGTAAAGTTGAGAAAACAACTGGTACCATCGCCAGGCCAAAAGTAAAGGTCTTTTCTCCCAAAAATCGATTGCCCTGAGTAAAAGTCACAAATTTCTCAAAAATTAATTCGTTTGCCAGTTAGTTTGCATTGTATTTTCATTTTTGAATATTTTCTTTTCGTTATATTTTTTTACACAAGTTTTTGACCGCGGAGCGGCCCGAAGGGCCGCTCCGCGGTCTATAGAGGTTACTCAACTTTTGTCCTCATGTGTATATATGTATATATGTATATATGTATGTCTGGAAATGCTGGGAACGGGCGAATTCTCAACGGATTTGGACAAACTTTTTTTTTCCTGAAAGGTAATGAGATTTTAGGAAGATCTGGAGGGGTAGACCCGGAATTTGAACTTTTGAAACATTACTTTTTTGGGTAGAAAGGTTGAAAATTTGGGTATGCTGTAAAAGGCTCAATTCTCAACGGATTGGGACAAACTTTTTTTTTCCTGAAAGGTAATAAAATTTTAGGAAGATCTGGAGGGGTGGAACTGGTTTCCGAGCATTTGAAACATTACTTTTTTGGGTAGAAAGTTTGAAAATTTGGGTATGCTGTTAAAAGGCTCGATACTCAACGGATTTGGACAAACTTTTTTTTTCCTGAAAGGTAATGAGATTTTAGGAAGATATGGAGGGGTGGAACTGGTTTCCGAGCATTTGAAACATTACTTTTTTTTTGGGTAGAAAGGTCGAAGATTTGGGTATGCTGTAAAAGGCTCAGCAATACGTGGTGTACTTGGTTAGGTTAGTCTCATCCTTGGGTGCCCACCAGCTTCTGTGTCGTCATCTTCTGATGCATGCACCGCCACCTCTTCCCCACCGTTGCTGCCAACCCCTGCTGCACCATTCCCTCCTCCAGCCCCTTCACCCCTCCTCCAACCCCCCTCAAGCCCCACCTCCCCCGGCAGGATCGTACCCAGTCGTCTCACCTCAGCGGCCAGCAGTCCATCACTCCACATGCCCATCTCTTCCTCCAGGCTGTTGCAGAAGTACTTCTCCATGGCCAGGGCGGCGTTGGCTGACGCATATCCCTCGGCAGCAGCAGCGTTGAGGCAGGCAGGCCTCTGAAGCCCCACGCCGTCCAGGTCCTCTCCAAGGCCCAGCACTCCTTGCAGCAGCCCCGGCAGCACCACACTCTGGCCCTCCTCTGCAGCCGCAGTCATTGCCTCTGCTCAACGCAACTTTTTCCTCCCTCATCCTCCTGCCTTCTGCAGGTGCCCTCCTCCGCTGACCATCTACACGCCACCTCCTTGCCAAACCTTCCACCATCGCCCACTATTTGAGGCCTTTTTAGGACTACTAGGACCTTTTTTCTTGAGCTAAATATGCTCCTCACTTAATTATTGAACCAGGGTTCCTTTGTTGGCTGGCTCATCTACTTTCAAAAACCACGCCGGCTTTTTCCTGCCTGCCCCACACACACACACACACACACACACACACACACACACACACACACACACACACACACACACACACACACACACACACACACACACACACACACACACACACACACACACACACACACACACACACACACACACACACACACACACACACACACACACACACACACACACACACACACACACACACACACACACACACACACACACACACACACACACACACACACACACACACTAGCCAAAATGGGCAGCTTACCTGATGCTGCGCAGAGCCACCGCTTCAGTCCAATTTCCCTTCTTCCATCATCAGCTCTCCCTGCCTCACCTAACTGTGCATAGCTGAAAAGGGAAGGGGGACTAGAATCATCGCGATAGATAGGCTGGCCTAATTTCTCACACGCTTGCATCCTTTGTGCATGAGGGGCGATAGGAGGAGGGAGGAAAGAGAGGACACACAACAACCTTTTGCTGCCTGCCTCCTCCCCACCACCCCCTCTGCCCTTTTGACGCCGCCTCTCCTTTCAGCCGCCCCCTCCCCACCTCTCACCATAGTATTCTTCACAGGCCGCCTGCCTAATGGGCCTACGGGGCTGCCTTTCTCACCCCTCTCACCTTTTCCCCCCCTCTCTCCCAGAGGTGCCCACCATCAAGACAACAACCTGCACCGTGCCTGTTCTTGCATGTGTGTGCATTTGGCGATTGGGTGACTAATGATCAACAGTGCCCGTTTTTTCCGAGTGTGTGCAAGCATTCACCACTTGAGTGACTGATGATCCGTGGCCGCTAGTTTTTCAGGATGCCCAACTTTTGTTCCTCATCAATTCTGGGGCTCCATGCAGACTCTTTCTATCAATTACACAACCCTGCTCCTGTGATGCGGCCCCCAACTTGGCCGTGTGCCTTTTTATTGAAGCTAAAGAAGAGAGGAACAGCATTACAAACGTCAACAATGTAGAGCAAAAAAGGGGGGCTACAGGCTAGGCAAGGGCTAAAGTGAGCGCCATATAACCCCCAGGCTCTTTAAGAGAGCCCTCAGAGAGACATAGAAGAAGAGGAAGACCCAAGAGGAGGGGGTAACAGGGGGCCAGAAAAGGGGGCGGAAGGCGGGGTAGAACTTGATGCAGACGCGGCAGTCCTCTAGGCACCGCCCTCCTGCAATCACTTTTCCCTTTCAGGCTGCCGCCCATGAGAGGAGAGTAAGGGGGGCCAACCTCAGCCTCGTCGCCCCAGCCGCGCTCGTCATCCTCGTCGTCCTCGCCCTCCGCACCGTTGCCCTCCTCCATCCCGTTCTCCTCCTCCTCCTCCCGCTCATCCTCCTCCTCCTCCTCCTACACACTCACACCCTT
>JASANA010003021.1:0-10572 GCA_030248095.1 Ptycholaimellus sp. GST1_10
CAAATCAGTAGTGGATGTAGTTCCAAGGAATCAAATATTGATGGGCGCTGAGCTCTCTTGGCCGTTATTGATGGTTCATCTAGAGTAGTTTGGTCTTAGGAGCTTTCCAGTTCATTTCCAGTGTGAAGGGGAGTAGACTAGGGCCATGACATGCAGAACTTCCAGCAGTAGCCTCCCTCTCAGATAGCTGGGTTTGCTGGTTCTCCACGTCAGCATTTGCTCATCCGTCAGGTCTCTACATATCCAGGGTTGAGGGAATTGTAGGCAAAGACTGCAAATGTTGGAAGGAAGGAGGCGCAGCTGCCTCTAACTTCTAGTGGATGTCAGAGCGGGATGCAAAGACGTCTGAATGTGACTTCATTGTCATTAAAAAAGAGCACAGTCTTCAACTGGAAGAGCTATTGGAAGCATTTGGGGTCCTCGCGTCCCTGCCAGTTGAGATTGTTGGTTGCAGATCAGCCCCAATATCATATTTTGCTGTTCATTGGGTCTGATTTGCCAGGGTCAGTTAAGGTACAGCTTCTCCACGGACTCCGGCAGCCCCGATAATCTAGACTTCAGCTTCACGTCCTTCAGATTAGACGTCAGCTTTGGAAGACTCCCTAGAAAGTCATCAAGTGAGCGAAACCACAGTTGGCGTAGAACGTGAGTTCAAGAGGTTTGGAGGTCATCAGATTAACAGATACAGTTGAGCTGCAGTTTTTCCAGATTGGTGACAGGTTGTCCCTGATGTAGCTGTAGCTCTGGAGGACCCGAAGTCATAGTTCGTGATATATTCAAACATTCAACCATTCTACTTGTATATGCAACGTCAGCGGCGGCGGGTCTAGCCTTTACCGCACTAAATGTGTGAATACAAACAAAGTTCAAATCTTCTCTTCCGCGAGCTGGTTATAGCCTTTTATACATTACTAGAGTTATGTTTTTTAAAACATTTGCACTGCGCGCATAAAAAGAATTTTAAAACCAAAATTAGCTTTGTCGCTCTAAGAGTTCAGCCCCTGTCTTCTTATATTTGGCAAAACTATGTATTTTGATAAAAAATTTCGTGAGCGATTCGCGCGCATGTAAGAAACATTTGATATGCAAGTCTTTTTCATAAATTTTGCCCCCCCCCTAACCAAAATCCTAGCTTCACCCCTGATCATTACGCGTGTGGCGCTAAGAGCTGAGCTATTGAGAATTTAACTAAATACTTTTATTCACAATTTATACATAGCGATTCTAAATCTGAAGGTGCGCTTCAAAGGGAGTGGACCTTTGTTGAGGCAGTCTAACCAAGTGTAATAGCTTTGTCCTTTGCTCAGAGATATTGTTTTGCATGTAAGATGGTTGAACATGATTCTGGACCCATGTCTGATTTTGCTTTCAATTTGAGGCAAAACTATGTCAGGTAGTTTAAGGTAATTCATGCGCACAACCATCTCCTTTATGAATGCATTGTATTTAATGTTTAACGGATCATTTGAACATAGACTGAACAAGTCAACTGCTCGTTGAAAGTTCAGGGTTAACAAAGGCTTCTTGGAAGATATTGACATGTACTCATGAGAAATGCACTAAGACTTTGCCTGGAACACCTATGGGATGTTTAACAAAGCTGGAAAATGTAAGGCTTTGATGGCATGATAAACCGATTGACAAATTTTGTTAACACGTTTTACCTCATTTGATATTGAGTTTTTATTTGATAATTTAATCGTTTTCTGGTTTTATACAGAAATGGTGTGATCACCTTGTTAAAATGCCTTTTTCATTCAATTTCTGTTAAACATCAGAAACCATATTTCAAAAGAATCATAAAAGTATGAAACGAAGAGCAAGCAAAGCGAGACGGGCTTCAGTAGATACTCTGGACCATTGCCACAAAACGCACAAACACAAAAGACACAGATGACACCAAAAGCACTGCTGCTGGGCCAAGTCCGAGTCACGCCCTCCATGGTGTGCTGCAGCCGCTCCACCTTGCTCTGCATTGACTGGGAGGTGGACTCGGCTTGCTGACGGAGAGCTTGTTCTTGGAGAAGGAGAGCCTTCTGCTCTTGCTGTGCTTGCTTGGTCTCCTGCAGGGCCTTCTGGGCGCTGAGGCGCTCGGCTGCAACGGAGTCCAGGGAGGCCTGGAGCTCGTTGAGGCGCTGCTGGGAGACCGTAGCCTGAGCCTGAAGGGCTTCCTTGGCGGCGTTGGCCTCTTGTTGGAGCTGAGCGATGCGGACGGCGGGTGCGTCCTCCTCCAGCTCCAGGTCGTTGTCCTGCTCCAGGTTCTCCTCCTGTCCGCCATTCTCCTCGTCATTCTCCTCATCGTCCACCAGCTCTGCATCGTCCAGGTGCCCCGCAGCCAGCTGCTGGAGGAACTCGGACTCAGGGATGCCGCCGACGCGATGAGGAAGGTGAGGTGAGGAAGAGGGATCGGGGACGGGCTCGCATTCTCCCATCAGCTCCACCCAGAAGCGCTCTTCATGAGGCTCCAGGCTGGATCGATGGAAAGGCAGACCTGTGTGCTCCTCAAAGTGGGTAGGGCCAATGTAGGAGTACTCGTGGTAGGAGGTGTGCTTGAGAAGGCCTTGATCCTTGAGCTGTAGGAGGAGAGGGCGAGGGGAGCGTCCCATGCCCAGCTCACAGGGTGGGCAGAGGAAGAGGAAGGGCCGGGTGCTCTCTGTCCACTCCTCGGGGGCGACGGTCTTGGAGACGTTGTGGCGGGCCTCCAGAGCTTGAAAGCCGGTCTTGGAGGCGGCGCCGGAGGGTGAGAAGGCATTGGAGAGGCCGGCAAGGCAGTAGATGTCCTGGCACCGGAAGCACTTGATCTGGTTGGGGAGGTGATGCTTGGCGTCACAGGCATGGCTGCAGTCGATGGGATGATGCTGGGAGACGAGGGCGAAGCGGGAGAGGTAGGGCAAGCCCGTGATGGAGGCGCCGGGCTGCTCCTCGTTGCTCATCTTCTCGACCTTGTTCTGATTTTCACTCTAGCCCTGGAGAGGGCTGTTGGGAAGGTGAGTGGATAGAAGAGGTCGATGAAGAGGAGGTGAAGCTTGAACTTGGCAGAGGCGAGCTAGCAAGAGAGAATGATGAAAGGGTGGGAGACCTGTGCGGCTGGGGGTCCAGAGAAGGAAGCTGAAGTTGTCCTTGAAGATGCTCTGGCCGCCGACGAAGGTGAACTCCCTGGTTTACAGGCTCCAAAGTTGAAGGATGGAGAGGTCTGACTCCTCCTTAGCTACGTTGGGCATCGACGGTTAGTTTTTCTTTCTCCCTTTTACTCAAGCAGAATGTGTGTCAATGCAATGATTGCAGGAGGTGCAAAGGAGGGAGGGCGGGCGATAGGAATGGATGATGCTGGCGGTGGGGTAGGAGGTGAGAATGCAGCGAAAACATACCATATCCCAAACTGCGACGTTTCCCTTAACAACAAGGCAAGCTCAGTGGAGTGGAAGGCAGATGATCCTGCCATCACCACTTTCTTTGCTAAGAACCACATCCACCTACACACCATTCCCCCCACTCACCCAGCTTCAACAGGCTCAGTGGAGAACATGGTGAGCTGACAGCAAAGGTGCTGAAGAGACTGGCGGCTGGGCAAAAGCTCAAGGAGTATGAGTTGATGTTCCTCTTGGCCTAGATGAGGCCATCATCAACTGCAGGCTGCTCTTTGAGTACGGTGAGAGCAATGGAAGGAGAGCTGGTGTGCCTGATCAAGGATGATGCTCCTAGACCATCCTTCAAGCTAGGTTGTCTAGTGGAGCTTGTGCCCTCCCAATTTTTGGAGCCTCAGGAGGCAATGGTGCTAGTGAGGTGGAGAGTGAAAGGAGGCAGCAAACACAATGAGCTGATGCACTGCCACATCTCCGACCTCATTCCCATCCTCTACAAGCCACCCACAGCCTCTCCAGCTATTGATGCCCCAGAAGATCTACCCAGACTGCGGGGAGTAGGAGCAGGAAGAGAGGGACAGGAAGGAGTGGACCTGGAACCTGAGATTGACAATGAGGTCGTCAATGGCATCCATGCTCACCGTGGCCAGCATGCCCTGCAAGGTCAAGCACATGTCCCCCTCCCTTCCACTCCCAGGACCCTTCCTGCAAAGGAACCAAAGAAGAGCATTCTGAAGCGCCAGTCTGAGAGAAGGCACAAGGTGATGTATGAGTCTCTAGATGAGGCAGCGCTGGGAAGCCAGCCCACTCAGGACTTCTACAATGTATGCCCACCTTGGACTCCTAGAAACACTCAGGCCCTGCTGTCCCTCCAGGAAGAGCAACAAGAGCAGGAACCCATTGGTCTGTGAAAGGATTTCCTTGGCTTTGTCAGAGGCTGCTACAGGGATGAAGAGAGGCTGAAGCTCTGTTTCCAGCAGCACTCTGAGGCCCAGCTGAGAGGAGAGGATCCGGCAGATTCACAGCAAAATGAGCAGTTCAGGAGCTGGAGTCTCTCAGAACACATATCTGCCCAGCTCTGTCACTTGCCGTTATTCATCAGATGAGGCGAAGGCCTCAGTGGATTGAGAGAGAAAGAGTAGGGAAGCAAGGAAGCTTCCCCTGGCTGCTCCTAGGCATGCTCAGTCTAGTCTGTCTAGGAGGCAGCATCAGCGCCTCTCCAGTTCCATCCTGCAGACAGCTGAGAGTGGATTTCAAAGACCATGCTCCCACTCCTCCTCTCAGAGTTCCTCAGGAACCCCGTTGTCCCCTTCAGATGCTGCAGAACCCCCTCCTCCAGGAGTGGACTTCTACATCTACCCTAAGGTGCTGACAGGGGGAAGGCCATTCGTCTACCTGGACTTCCACCACAACTGCTCAGTGGACCACTTGACACACTGAGCTGATGTCCTTGAGCTGCTGGACCAGAGCATCCTGGACTGCTGCCCGGAGCTTGAACTTGCTGGAGGACGGGCTGGGGAAGCCAGACAGCTGCGGCTCTGGGAGGCTTAGGCAGGCTGCAAGGCAGGGAAGGGCACGGAAGACCTTGGCTCCAATGGAGAGGAGGGGCTGGAGCTGGTTTTAGCGCTGGAGGGGCAGGAGGGCAAGGAACCTGCAGGGCACTGGCTGAGCTGCATGCACCTCAGCAACTGCAGGCAAGGCTGGGAGCGGGCGGTTGGGAAGGAGGATTGGAGGGGCTGCAGGCATGCCGGCAGCTGCAGCCAAGGCTGGGAGCAAGCTGATGTCCACCTTGGGTGCCATGGAAGCTGGGAAGAGGAGTGCAGCAGCTGAGCCGAGTCCAGGGTCTGGCTCAGTGCTGATGGCCTGGTCCATCTGGGTGGCAGGCAGTGGTGTTAGGTAAAACTATTTGGCAGTTTCATTTCACTTTTCCACTTCGAGAGTAAAACCCCCAATCATTTTGCTTCACTTTTAACCTCATGCATTTTAGCTAAAATTAGTTACACTTAAAAATTTGAATTTTTTCCACTTTTTACAATGTTTTCACTTTTTTCCACTTTTTTGGTCTGTTTGCATAAAAACGTCCCAATTTGTCTCAAAATTGCTTCAAATTGCACGGGAGAGTGTCTGAAACAAAACAGAGTAATGCAAGGCATGGCTGAAACAGTCAAAAGAGAATCCTACTTGAGGAACTGATAAAAAAGTTTGAGAAAATTTTGAGAAAAATTTTGAAAAATTTTCAAAATTATAAAAAAATTTGAAAAAATTTTGAAAATTTGAGAAAATTAGTGATTAAAACAGCAAAAAAAGTGGAAAGTGAAATGGAAAGTAATAAGTGGAAAGTAAAATGGAAATTCACTTCACTTCCACTTCAACCTCCAGGGGTCCAAAACCATATTACTTCACTTCCGCTTCCACCTCGAGGGTTCCAAAAGAGTTTTTTTCCACTTTTTTCCACTTTCTACTTTTTTTTACACTTTTTACTTAACACCACTGGTGACAGGACTTATGGCCTGGTCCGTGGCTGGAGCCCAGTGGGACCACTGGTATGGGGATGAGCGGAGGAAGGCAGGGCTGTAGATGTAGAGGCTGTCCTTGGCCAGGATCTCCTTGAGGTTGTGGGGCTTGGTGAGCCAGTCTGCCGGGTTCTGGTCACTGGGGCATGGGCAAGCTGGGGAGGGTGGCCTTGATCTCCTTGACTCGTCAGTTCTCATAGGCTCAGTCTGGGGCAGTGCCGTGGATCCACATGAGGACAATGGTGGAGTATGTGAAGATAAAAGTGTCAAGGAACTGGACCGGAGTGTAGGAGGCCTTGAGGAAAGTAGCTGTGCAGGCAGCAAGGGTGACGGCCCAGAGCTTGGAGTGGGGAATGTAGATGAGGTGGCCTTTTCCTTCTCTGGATGGGAGTGGGCAAAGAGGAGGGCTGGGGTGGTGCCGGGGCTGGTGGTGTAGGAGCAGCAGCCAAAGGGAGAGACCAAGGCATTGGCAAAGATGGCCAGGGTTGTGGGAGTGCTGCTGCTCAGGGCGATGCAGGGAAGGCAGAGGAGGTCAACGCTGCTGAGGTCCTGTTCCAGGGTCAGCCAGCGGTTGCAGATCTCCATGGTTGCCCAGGTGCTCTCTGGGGTGTTGGCATTGCAGAAGAGGAGACAGCCTTGGAGATGGACTGGAGGACAAAGCCGAGAGAGTCATATATGCAGCTGATGGTGGACAGGAGCTTGTGCTTGGAGAGACTCTTTCTTTCTTCTTTCTTTACTCCAGCACACAGGAGTACAAAAAGAGGCACAGGCAATTAAGCTATGCCAAACTCGGGGAACAATTGGAAGCAGCTGATGGAGCTATTGGAGCAGAGACCCTGGGGATTTCAGATACTCCAAAAATGTATTCCTCTTTGAGAGAAGAATATGTTCAGGAATTGAGTTCCAGACAGCTATCACAGGATTTGGCCAGACTTTAGATGCAACACCACGCAGGCTAGGGTTTGAGAGCAGACGAGCATTGTGAAGCAGAGGGCGAGGATTCACTTTTCTAACTATGCTCCCAGGGCAGATCTGATACCCATTGTATACTGCATGGAGAAACAGAAGGTCTGCTATGGCTCGGCGATGCTTAAGCTGCTCTAGGCCAAGGAACTGGCACCTGTACTCATATCCGAGCCTGGAGTTGGAGAGGGAACATTTTCTGAAAATGAAACGGGTGAAGGAGCGCTGGACTGACTCTAGTCTCTCAACTTCACTGGCCCTGAGGAGAGAATTAAATGCAGGGGAGGCGTACTCAAGCAGTGGTCGCACATAGGAGCAGAAGGCTTTAGTGAGAAGTGATGGGGTAGGGCGGGAGATTGATTTGCGAATGAGGAAGGAGACATTGGCTGC
The DNA here is from genome assembly GCA_030248095.1 of Ptycholaimellus sp. GST1_10. Taxonomy (NCBI): domain Eukaryota; kingdom Metazoa; phylum Nematoda; class Chromadorea; order Chromadorida; family Chromadoridae; genus Ptycholaimellus; species Ptycholaimellus sp. GST1_10. The sequence goes on from JASANA010003021.1 coordinate 7,229, forward strand.
CTTAGTGAGCAGGGATTGGATGTGGGGTCCGAAGGAGAGGTTTGAGGTGATGAGTAGGCCGAGGTCGCGCTGCTTTCTTCCCTCTGTGACTGGGAGCTGGTGTCCTGAGAGTGAGTAGGATGCCCGAGGCCCGTCTCCGATCGGCAGCACTGAGCACTTTGACGGGGACATCTGGAGCTGCCAATGATCACTCCAGCAAAAAACAAGGTCCAGAGCAGACTGTAAGGCCAAGGGGCAGGGGGAGCAGAGCTTTAGGTCATCAGCAAAAAGCCAATAGGTGACACCAGCTGAGGAGAGCATGGATGCAAGAGACTGGATGTAAATGCAGAAGAATAGGGTGCTCAGGACGCCGCCTTGGAGGATGCTGCTAGTGACGGGCCTAGGGGAGGAGGAGGTATCATCTACAGAGACAACTTGCATCCTATCTTTCAGAAAAGCAGCAATCCATGACAGAAGCAGTCCTCTAATGCCTAGGTTAGAGCAGGCGTGAACAAGCTTAGGATGGCTGACAGTGTCAAAGGCCTTAGCATAGTCACAGTACACCACATCACAGCCCTTATTCTCAGCTAGCATTTTGGCCCAAAATTGCAAGCAGTGAATTAATTGCCCAGTAGTGGATCTAGAGCGCCGGAAACCAAATTGTAAGGGTGAGAGCAAGCTGTTGGATTCTAAGTAGGCCGAGAGCTGAACAGCAACAACTTTCTCAAGCACCTTCTGCACAGGGGAAGATTTTGTGATAGGCCGGTAGTTTGACACTTCAGCAGGGCTTCCCTTCTTTTTGAATATGGGGATAACTATTGATGAGAGCCATTGAGTAGGGATTTCAGAGGAGGCGAGAGACAGCTCAAAGAGAAGTGAGAGAGGGTAAGAGAGTGAGGAAGTGCATTTTTTCAGGAGAAGCATGGGGAATCCTTCAGGGCCTGTGCTGGTCTTTGGCTTGAGGAGGCGCAGAGCATGGCGGACCTGGAGGGGGCCAGCGAGGACAGCTGAAATAGAGCAGCTAGGGGGAGCAGGCAAGGCTGGGAGCTGACCATCATCCTCAGTGAAGACAGATGAAAAGTAGGAGGCAAACAGTTCAGCCTTTGCTGCTGGGCAGGTCACAGTTTCACCTTCAGATGACAGGCTGGGGATGACACAATTCTTCTTTCCAGATTTCAGGGCAAAAAGTTTGTAAAGCCCATGAGAACTAGACGAAACGATTTTCTGTTCTTGGCTACTGAAAAATTTGAACAAACGAACTTGGTATTTTCTAGAACATTTATTATAACGCAAAAGATGCCTACGGGAGGTTTTTCGCACCTGGTACAGGGACTTGACTTTACATCGCAAAAGAAACAAGTAACGAGGGAGCAAGGCTATCTTTCTAGGTCCAGTTGGCAGGAATGGAACAAATTTTTCGATTGCATCAGTTAACACAAACAGAAACATGTCGTAAAAATTTGTGGCATCAGTGGAAATAGAAAAGATATAGTCCCAGTCAATAGAGGCAAAAAAGGCATTCATTTTTTCATATTGGCCCTTTTTAAAATTTCTTTTTTTATTTTTTGGTTTAAATGGCTCTTTTAATTTTTCATTTTTTTGCCTTTTTTTGGCATCTTTTTGGGGCCATGAGTTGGAATGAGATTGAACAATGGTCACTCAGCAGTAGAGGCTCTGAAACCTTCACTTTGGACAGGCAGGACAGGTAATTCGTGAGCAGTAGGTCGAGGATGTTGCCGCATCTGGTGGGTTCGCCGATGAGCTGGTGCAGGTTGAGCTGTGAGCAGCAGAGGAGGAAGGAGTGGGTGGCAGCTGGCGAGGCAGAATTGGAGTCCCAGTTAATCTGCGGGAAGTTTGCGTCACAGGCCAGGAAGCAGGGGATGTCGCAGGAGAGCAGTTTCCTCAGCTCAGCACATGACTGCTCTGTGTAGTGCAGGGGGGATGAGGGCGGGCAATACCAGCATATCAGGCGAAACCTACTCACACCATCAGGGCTTATGTCTGCAGAGATGAGCTCAATGCTACTGGAGGTAGGGATGACTGAGACGTACTTCACCTCGTTTGACACCAGCAAAAGAACTCCACCGCCTGATTTGTTCCTATCTCGTCGATAAACAGAAAATGGGGCATTGCCTAGAAGAAGCTGGTCTGGAATGGATGGGTCTAGCCAAGTTTCACAGAGAGCAAAAATGTCGACCTGTCTAGAGAGTAAATTAGAATGGAGCAATTGTAGCTTTGGCCTTGATTTAGAAGAGCTTTTCATTCCTCTAACATTAGCAAAGACAATATTGCAAGAAACTAGTTCTGAAAATTTGGATTGGTGCTGGCAGAGTGGGTGGGAGGAGGGGCAGAGGGAGGGGGCGGAGTGTCCTTCCAGTCCTTGTCCCGGATGCCGCTGACGCAGCGGAAGATGACAAAGTCGCGAGAGCGGTAGTCCACCTTGAACTCAGTGCCAGGGTCGGAGGCGGACTTGAGGGCAGCGCAGTGCTGCAGGCAGGTCTTGATCACCTCCAGCTCATCCTTGGGGCGGGCCTTGCGGATGAAGACGTTCTTGTAGGACTCCTGGTTCCTCAGCGAGGGTGCAGTGGATAGGAGGGCAGTGTGCATGTGGTTGGAGAGGAGGGTGAGCTTGATGAGGGGCGGAGGAGGCCGGCTGGGCTGCTCGGAGGAGGCTTCGGCGGTGGGAGGGAGCTTTTGGGGCAGTCTGAAGGCCTTCTCGACGCGGACGATTGGCTTGAGGTCGAGGTTGGAGATGAGCTGCTGGCACTTGGCGGCTGTGTCTTCTTCCTTGTCGTATGCCATGCCACGTATGACACATGTCCGACGCAGTTCTGCGAGCTCTTGTCCTTCCTTGTTAGCTTGGACCAGCTGGGAGGAGAGGGTGGGAGGAGGAAGATTCTTGAGGCCCTTGGCGGCGGCTGTGGCGTAGGAGGAGCTGGAGCTGGATGGGGATGTGGACTGGGGTAGAATGAAGTCACACAGGCTGGTCAGCTTGCTTTTGAGGTTCAGGACTCGATCGGAGAGGTCATGGCTCATGGTGGTGGAGGGCAGGCGGACCTTGACGGAGGGCTTCGTGCGGCAGGGTGAGCAGGTGAAGGACACGCAGGGGAGACGGAAGGCCTTGAGGATAACAGCACCGGGCTTGCGGCCTATCTCGCAGTCGAAGCAGGTGGGACGGAGGCAGGCGGAGCAGGAGAGGGCATTGCAATCGCTGCTGTTGAGGTCCACAGTGCAGGCTTGTTGGCAGAGGTGGCAGATTTGGGCATCGTCGTCGACGTCTATGATGGCAGAAGTGTTTTTTTCAGCAATTTTGGGTCTTTTATTTTTAGGGGATTGGGAAATTGTCGTTTGACTTGCTTGAAGGG
>JASANA010003023.1:0-19185 GCA_030248095.1 Ptycholaimellus sp. GST1_10
GCTTACCAGCATTGGAAAGGAAGATCAGTGAGCTTACCGATCGAACCAGCTCTGCCTCCTTCGTCCCCGACAGCGAGGCTACGGCAGTGACTCCGTACGATCGAGCCGTGGGCGGTCTAGTCGGATCGTTGGCTGGAGGTCTCAGAGACGTCGCGAGCGTCACGTGGTTGAGTGTTAGCAGTATCAGCTCGCATCTCGCCGATCCGGTAGTCGGTATCATCGGAGTCACCGCGGCAGTACTCGTCGTGGGTGCCCTTCTCACTTGGGTTTCCCGCTGTACTCCATGGGGCACGAGTGTACGACGGCGAGTCAGAGCATGGAGGCGAAGCCTCCGTTCGCGGACTCAAGCCCAGAGGACGAGAGTGTGTTTCGACCACGAACCATCCTTGTCTTCCGTTCAACTTCCTCTCCGGATTTCGAACGCCCAGGGGACGTCGCGTACCCGTTCGACCTCCCGAGCGGCCGGGTGGTTCCGATCGACTGCGCCGACCCAACGTGCTTCACCAAGCTGGCTCTGATGATTGCCCCCTTTCCTCGTAGTGGTGCTTGCTTGTAGCCTAGATCCGAGGCCCCGTTCCTCTGCCTGCCCTAGCCATTGGTGTGATCACTATTGCCTTCCCGGCCGCCCCGCGGGTGCGCTGTGATGTTTCCCAAACCTGTTTCGTCCGTCCCATGTTGACGAGGCGGGCGGAAGGGAGGCCGGAATCAGTCTGTCTATTTTCCCCAAGATGCCCTAACCTGTTCCGCTCTCCTTCCCGGCTCTTCCGGGCCTCTTCCGGTGACTTACGAAAGAGAATCTCGCTATGTTCCTGCTGTTAACACCACACAAATCAATTATAATATTTATGATTTACTCTAACCTCTCATAAATTTAAAAAAGAACAATGGTGAAAATTATCTGGGCTCTCTTAGCTCTTTAGTAAAATTCAAAATTTAGTAAGCATATTTTCCTGATAAGAGTGTCAGATTTAATTTCACCACCTTATGGCCCAAGCTAGTTTCATGATAAGATGAATCAAATAAATTTCATCACCTTTATGCCCAAGCTATTTTTAAGAAACCAGCTAAGAGAGAAAAAACACTGAAGCGGAGATTCACAATTTCAGTAATAGATTTGATTAATCAAATGCAAGGTAAAAAAAATATCTGCACTTATAAGGGGAATAAAGTTGGGTCATAAGGAAATAAAAATAGTTTTTTTACTTATTATAAAGTTGTTAATGCAGCTCATCCTACGTCCAAGATTGGGCTGGCGCGAGGGAGCAAAGCGAACCGTCAGCGCCCAGCCCCTCTTTTCGACCTGGGTGTACGTTTTGAGGGTTATTGCTAGATCTTGATTTTGATAAGGCTGCTGCTCATTACAGAAAGCTCCGATCGGTGTGATTTTTTTTCCATTGGAAAGAGCAACATCGAATTGACTATAGTTTATCTTTTGACTTTTGCTTAAAACGTTTTTTTTTATTATGAAAAATGCAAAAAACCATTTGTCCGAACTCCTTCTTCTTCTTCTTCTTCTTCTTCTTCTTCTTCTTCTTCTTCTCCTTCTTCTCCGCATCTATTCAATGGACGATAGTAGGTATTCATTTCTTTCCCCACTCCCCCACCCTCCCCGGGTCCCTGGGCTTTATTTATTTATGTATTCTTAAGTCTTCAGTGAAATAAAAGAGCCATATGCACCAGTGGTGTAGTGGTGTAAGCGATTGGACAGCTGGATCAAACTGGTAGGTTCAAATCCTACTCAGGGTTCATTTTTATTTTTGTTTTTGTTGAGAAAACAACTGGTACTATCGGCAGGTCAAAAGTAAAGCTCTTTTCTCCAAAAATCGATTGCCCTGGGTCTAAATCAAGAAAAGGTCTCAAAAATATGTTAGTCTGCCAATAAATATGCAATGAATTTTTTATTTTCGAAATTTTTTTCTTCATTATATTTTTTTAAACCAGTTTATTTTTCATTTACTATTTTTTATTTATTCAATAAAATTTAAAAACCAACCATATAAAATTTGTATTTATACATTTTATACTATATTAAAAGTGGAAGAAATATATGGTACCATCGGCAGGCCAAAAGTGGGTCTCTTTTCTCCAAAATTTGCAATTGCCTCGAGTAAAAAGTCAAGGAAATACAATTTCTACTAGTGGAATCTGATGTGTCATCTGCATTTTGTTTTTGGGCGCGCATGGAAAGAGACACTGAACTGCGCGCCAAAAACAAAATGCAACTGTCCAAGCAGATTCCACTAGTAGAAATTGTATTTCCTTGACTTTTTACTCGAGGCAATTGCAAATTTTGGAGAAAAGAGACCCACTTTTGGCCTGCCGATGGTACCATATATAAATAAATTTTTCCCGTTGGGCTAACGCGACCGAGCAAAGCAAAGTGTCAGCACCCAGGCCCTCGTTTCTTCCCTTTTCTTTTACTACTTGCTTACGGGTAAGGCCAAAAGCTGTGAACCTAAAAATTGTGAAGGAGCCGTAGCCGACGTATTTCTCGTACTGGTACTTGTCAATGCCGGTATTTCTGGCACATTCAATGAAGCCAGCGCAGTAGCGGTAATCGAGGCAGGTGAGGTTCTGCTCCCTGCAGTAGTCGGACAGCACCTGTACCCATTCACTCCTGTACCCATTCAGTCCTGTAGCCATGCGGCGGCCCTAGCCTCTCGCGTTTGGTGCGAGGCAGTCTTTTGCACTGCGTGGAAGAAAAACGGCCGATGTCCTCCAACCGTCTCAGAAACTGGCCACAGGCGGCCAGCCAGCAGAGACTCGGGGACATAGGAGCTGAGTTTATCAGGAAGCCCTGTCAATGGTTGCTCCCAATATGACCGCCAGTCTGATGCAAAGGAAAGCAATGAAGGCAGCCTTTCTGGTAGAAAGTGATGACCAGCACAACAGCCAGACTGACTAGGAGAGCTCTTTTTAAGATCGCCATGTTGCCGATAGGACCGCCAATCTGCTGCAACGGAGAGCAATGTAGGCAGCTTTTCTTTTAGAAAAGTGATATTTGTTTAAAAACAGCAGAAAGCTGCCTGCCGCAAAGGGCAGGGCGGTCAGTCTTAGTATGACCACTGGGTGAATTTTTCTAAAAGCGTCAGTCGACTCAAACAAGGTATTCTTGGCAGTTGCCAAGATGCGCGGCCTCACCTCAAGACACCACCTAGATGAAAATGCCAAAATTCATCAGATTTCAATGAAAAACTATGAATTATGCATGTTCCAATTTTTGAAACATCAGGATTTTGGGTTTTTGACTATAAATTGAAAAATACTAAAAATTTCCAAAATTCCTTTTGCCAGCGTCAAGATATTATTTTCACGGATGTACATACCAAAAATCAGCTTGTTTCATCGAAAAACCATGGACTTATGCATGTTCAAATTTTTGAAACATCAATATTTTGGGTTTTTGACTATAAATCAATAAATAAAAAATATTTCGAAATTTCCATTTGCCAGCTTCAAGATATTACTTTGACGGATGTACCTGCCAAAATCAGCTGATTTCATTGAAAACCCAGCGATTTAAAAATCACAATGCATGAAAAAAGCTGAGCATTTATGTAGCGGGATACACGCAGCCACAATGCATGAAAAAAGCTGAGCATTTATGTAGCGGGATACACGCAGCCCAAATCCGAAAGCACAATGGACCATGCATTCGTCCAAATCATTTGTTGGTTTTACAACCCCCAGCCCTTTGTGTCCCCCAACTTTTAGCCTTGCCCAAACAGTTAGCCTTCCTCCCAGCCTTTCACATGGGTGGCAGGGAGGGACGGTGGTTAATGTCGCTTGGTTAATGAGTTAATGCAAAAAATAGTGAAGCAAACAATTGCAACTTAAGCCATTATTTGCTATTGCGCACATTCTGAACATCGAATAATTGCGTGAACCATAATGCTTATGGAAAACTTTGGAAATAAAATTGCATCCTATACATTAGGAACTTATACGTTTGTTTTTTTACTTTTTCGATTTCTGGGAGAAATGATGTTTACATTTGGCTTGGAAAAAAAGCAAACTGATTAAATGCGTTATTAACATTCCCTGCTCGTTTATCTGAATCCTTTCGTCTCCATTTACCCTAAAAGCCTTTCCGCAAAAATAGTTATGAATATGTTCACCATATTGGTCATTCTCTTAAATCTGTATCCAGCATTCGGCCAAACTTGTCCCTCAATCGGCTCGAAAATCACCAACGCAAAGGAGTGCCTCAGCAACTGCAGCCAAGCAGCCGCAAGCCTTGCCCTACCAAGCGACAGCCTGACCCAGCTGCTGCTCAACTTGCAAGAGCCGCTCCTGCTTCCCTGGCACTACATGGCTGAGACCATTCGCCTCCAGTACTACCACATCATCATGCCGAAGTATGTGAAGAAAAGCTGCGCAAAGATTAATAAAAATGATATGGCCGACGGTCGTCTGGACCTTGGAGCCTTCAGGCTCAACTGCGACTGCCCCTTCAACCACTCGTGCGCGCGGCGTTGCTCCTGCAAAATCGGCTGGGGCTCCGGCTGCGACAAGGATGACCTGTTCCGACGGAGATATTTGGACTTCATTCAAAACACGTTTAACAAAAACTATTTACTTTTTGATCACCTACGTGATATGTTTATTAACTTATTCAAAAAAATTTATAGCCAGACGGACGAGCTTGTTATTGGAGATTATTGTGCCCTTTTCATATTTGAAAATTATGATTGGCAAAATGAATATTTCACAGAACTTACCGAATACTTAACATATAAGTTTAAAAAACTGTCAGAATATTCCAAGAAAATTGAAGACCTCCATAAAACGTTTCAACCTTATTTCGAATTTTTTGAGCGTCAAAAGCCAATGCATGAGTTTAACGAAATCGTGCCTAGTTACTTGCAGCTGAATGACCTAAAGTCCTATAAACTTAAATATGATCGATTTGTTTCAATGATGAGAAACTTCTCTGACAGTATTCTAAAGAAAGCTTCATTCTATTTTGAGCAGTCTAATAGGAATGGTAATGTGAAAAATTCTAGCGCTAGAAATGAGTGTGAGGGCTTCATTTCTCGTTGTACTGAATTCCTTTTAAATGATCTTTATTCCCTGCCTTTCAGCATATCATGGGATGTTTCGCAGAGTGCGATTAATATCGTTCTAATGTCACCATATTCGCCTGATGATGTAAACATCGAAACATTTCGTAATGCAATCGAATTGTTCAATTGCCGAAAATCGCAAGCTATCTATAATTACCAAAAACTTATTTTGAACCTGCACACCAATTGTTTCGATGTGCTGAAGAAGTTAAGTGTCCAGTTTGATTGAAACAAACTTGCCTAAATTCAATTATCTTGCAATTCGATAAACTCAACGCACCTTATGCTCTGACTCGCGCTAGCAGCTAAATGGGTCTAATCCAGGGCGGATTTAGGGGGAAATAGGGAAAATTCCTCCCCGAAATTTCCAGGAAGGGGGAAAATTTTCTCCTCTCAGAAAGAAGTAGCCGAAATGCTCGCATTTGGGGGGGGGGTTATTGAGTCAATTTCGGAACAACAAGCCAACAAAACTCTATATCCGCCCTTGGGCCTGATGCATTACTTTTAAGTTGGGTATGCGATTAGAAACCCTCCAACGCCGTTATCAGCCTAGCCTAATTATTAGTACAACAGCATATGTAAAACAAAAACTTATGGTAGGAGGAGGAAGGGAAGGAGGAAGAGGAGCTAAGTTTGGGCAGAAGAGGCGGGAAATTGAGTGAGTGGGGTCGTGACGGAGGGACGAAGGTAATTACGCGAGTGGCCATCTCCTTTGACTACCAGACCTTATTGACTTTCCAAGCTTGTGAAACAAGGTATCTTGCTACGACTCTTTCTTGCTTTCCTCCTTAAACATCTGACTTTCAAAGATGATCTATCCTTAAAATCCTGTTGAAAAATGTTGCATATGTCAAAATGTGGCTCACACTGGGCCATGTCGCCTGCCAGAAGGTGCCGGACCGCCGCTAGGAACCGCACCCGCCCGCCCCCACCCCCCCCTCTGAACCCTAGATCCCTCTCACCCGGTGGGGCCAGAGGCGGTCCAGGCCCCCGATCCCCAAGGCCCAGGGAGGCGCCCCAAGAAAAAAATGGCCATAACCCATGAATCCTAAGAGCCTGTGCTGGAGGTGAGGCCAAGGAGGGTGGAGGTGCAGGGGAGGGAAAGGAGAATGGGGCTGTGCATTGGCACTGAGCTGAGGCATGTGAGCAGGATTGTGGGTGCGCAGGGCAGGGGGTAGTTATAGGATTAAACATCTGACTTTCAAAGATGATCTATCCTTAAAATCCTGTTGAAAAATGTTGCATATGTCAAAATGTGGCTCACACCTAGTTTCCCCCCCCATGGCCATAACCCCCCCCCCCCCAAGATTTTACCTATACCCACACACCCTGCGCTAACTCGTCCCCTAGTTGATAATAGGTGAAATTGTGTCTTGGGGGGGGGGGAACTAGTCGGCAAAAAGATTGGGGGGGGGGGGAACTAGTCCTCGATTTCGACGACTAGTTCCCCCCCCCCCCCCCCAAGACACAATTTCACCCATTTTCACCTAGTTTTACTGCTGAGCCGTATCAACTAGGGGACGAGTTAGCGCAGGGTGTATGGGTATAGGTAAAATTCTTGGGGGGGGGGGGGAACCTTCATGGGGGGGGGAACCTTCATGGGGGGGAAACTTTCATGAGGGGGGGGGGGGGGGGTTATTGCTTGGGGGGGGGGGAAATCTCATGGGGGGGAAACCAGGTGTCAGCCCAAAATGTTGCCATCCCTTTTTCTTCCTTAGCAGAGTTTCAGCGAAAGCATCCCAATAGGCGGTTGAGCAAAAGAGTAGTCTTTGTCCCAGGCTTTTTTGTGCCGAGGTCTTTCTCTCAGATGGGCAGCCTTCTGCGGAGAGGAGGCAGTTGTTTGCAGAGGGCTTTGTCCTAGCAGGGGGCTGGAGTGGGTGGGGCGGGGTCATGAAGGCTTATATGCAATAGGGCCAAGAGAGGAGGTCTCCAGAAGCTGCCGGGTCAGCGGATGATGGAGGGTCAGTCATTGTTATGGCCTCCGTCCATCCGCTCCCTCCCGCCTGTCCAAAGGCAATGTAATGCGAGAGGAAGGGAGGGGGCATGGTCCGGGGTCAGGCCCCAGGGTCGAGGCTCTGTGGTTCCTTTCCCACAGAGCGGGGAGCACTCAAGACGCCTCTTCCTCTTCCCGCTCTCTCCTAATGGCCGTCCAGCCACTCAGGGCCCCCCACTTTCACCCCCTGTCCATCCCCAGGTCCAAGGTGTAGATGGGGAGGCGTTTTGTACGACAAATGGGCGTGCTTGTGAGCCGAGGGGGAGCGGAGTCTTGAGTGGACACTCTAGGATGGGTCTCGGCCCCTTTTTCCACCCCCCCCCCCCCCTCCGCTGAGAACTAGACAAAAGAGCAGGCCGCGGCGCTTTTGGAGTGTGCGGAGGCTGGCCGGCTGAACACCCTCCACATCCTCTCCTCGCCATCTCAACGTCTTTGTAGCAGCCGAGAGAGAAGCAGGAGGAGGGGGTTTTGGAATGGAAATGAAATTGCCAGCTTGGGGGCGGTGATTGGCGCGGGGCGCAGGGCGGAAAAGAGGCTCCGGAGGCCTTTTGCCTGCCCTTCCACCAGCTCTGCCCTATGAAAGCCTCTTTTCTAGCCTTCCCTCAGCTCCCTCTGCAGTTGCCAGAGCCGCCCACACAGGACAGCTGCACGTGTAGCTACTCCTGTTCTGCCCCTGGCCCCCCCCCCCCTACATTCTCTCTCTGAGAGGCCACTTGTACACTACAATAAGTAGGGGAGGGGATTGGAGAAGGGTCGCTGGCTTGGCGAGAGAGTGAGAATTCACTTTGGCCGGAGATTAGGACAAGGCTCTGTGCCCCTTGTCCTATTCAGGGGGCTCTGCTCCTTGGGGGGAGGTGCAGGGCTGTCTAGTCCGCTATCGCCAGATGGCAGAGGGGCGATGGTGTAAGGGCTGGGTGGGGGGTGTGTAGGGGCTGGGAGTGAGTAATCGAGGCCCAAAGAAGGAAGGGCAGCGCTGAGCCCCCCTCTCAGACGCAGTCCCGGGAGTGCTGTTATGTGGGGCTGTGTGTGCGTATGCGTATAAGGAGGGATATTGGCACCGTTTGGCACATTTGATGGCCGTACGTTTGGGCAGAGTTAAGGGGTTGGGAGGGGGGTCGTTTTTATGCCTCAACAGCTCTTCTCAAGCCTCCCTCCTCCTATTTGGCTATCGACAATAACGCTTGGCTGCCCCTTTCTTGGCGTCCAGTATCAGTCGGTGGCTGTCGCCACAATTGGCCAACTCCTTGAGGCCAGGAGAGGAGAGGTTATGACTGTACATCTTCTCAGACCACCTCTTGGCTGCTTTCAAGGGTGGCCCGTTTTATGGCCTCTCCTCACAGGAGAGGGCCTCCAAAAATCTCTGTGTGCTGGGCGTGGCTTGCTTCTTTGGCGGTGTGTGCCTGACCAGCAGATGCAGGGAAAGGGCAGGAAAAGAGCCCCAATTCACCCCCGGCCACACTAATCCAGTCTCCACCTCTCTCATCCTCAGAGCTCTCTCCCCAGGGGGCCCCTGCACACTGGGCAAAGAAATGCGCGCCCTCCCTCCTCCGCTATTGGCGAAACATCTGGCTGCCGATGATGTATGGAGCCCAGCGTGCCTTTGTGAGGGGCGCCCCCTATTCCCCTCCAGTTTTTTACCAACCTCCGCTAGGCCTTTTGCTGCTGCTTTTTCAAGCTCCGCTAGCATCGGCAGCTTAGAATAGTTAGCAGCTTATGATGCAGGTGGAGAGAGTTTGGCTTGGAGGGTTGAGACTTCTGGAGGGGGCTATTTGTTCAAGTGATTAGGAGCGGAAGTGGGCCACAGACGACTGGCATTCCTGGCTGGAGTGAGCCGCTTTTGACGCGACTGTCAGACACACCCTTCTGCCTTTTGATAAGGGTGGCGGGCGGGGCACAAAAGAGTGAGGCCTTTAGGGCCCGCGTCTGGCGCCTGTCAAAGGAGCTCTTCGTAAAAAAGGCCTCTCAGCTTCTGGCCCTCTAATACTCCTCTGGCGGGAGTTGCATGTCCCCCAGAGCCTTCCGGAGGAAGGGGGATTGAAAGAAGGGTCCCCTTTGCGCCAAAGTCGCCTGAATTATTAGACAGGGCCTCTTCTGGGCCTGGCCAGGCCATAAGGGGAAGTGGAGTGAAGGTTGGAGAGGTTGGCTGGCCTCTCTCTCGGGCAATCTGGGGGGGGCGGGGGTGCCTCGTGGGTGATGGACGTGGTCCACTCTGAGTGAAGGGGCGAGACTGGACGCAGTCCCTGTCTGGAAGCCCCTTCCTTTCCTGATACGTAGGCCTGCGTGCACCGCTCATGCTTCAATGGATGCTCCACCTAACCACCACCCCAGCCTAGGCCAGGGAGGAGGGGAGGGCATAAATATCTGATTACCGCTAGCCGCTGAAGCTCTGCCCCCTCTGCCCCCTTCCATTCCTGTCGTCGGGACTTTGATGTCGCATTCCTCACTGTCCTCTTTTCCCTCCCCCATTACTCTTTCTTTCTCCTAGCCGCCCAGCCCTCTGGCATTCCAAAGCCTGGCACCAAAATCATCTGGCATTCAGCAATCAGCTTCTGGCTTAGGCCCCCCCCGTCTTTCTTATCAGCCTTTGTCCAGGCCAGTCCGCTTTGAGCTGAGGGCTGTGTCTGGAGACGCACACAGCCCCAGCTCCTTTTCCGTCTGCGCATGTCACACTAATAAAGCCGCCCCCTGTCCGCTTGTTTTCCTATTTATGCCGCCCCTTCCCCTGTGTGCCAAGCTCAGCAGCCCCCAATGACACCCTACAGCGGCGCTAATGGAGCCCTCTAAGCCCCGATTCTGCCGCTCCAAAGGACCCCTCCCTGCTTTCCTATACGCACAGCGATTGGCCAGCAATTACGGCCGCACATTTGGCAGGCGCTGTGCTCTTTTTGCCAGTTCCTGCCTGCTGCTGTAGTAGTAGAGGAATTGGAGGGATTAGACAGGCGGGAGTCCTTCCCCGTAATATCCCCATCGATCCAGACACCACCAAGCCTCTGGTGAATAAGCTTGCGTGCAGCAGCGGCGTTTAGGGTGCACTCTATCAATCGCCTCCAGACCTACTCTCCACCCTCCACTGCTTCATTTCCTGTCCAGCCTCTTACGGTTCCCACACTCCTCATTTCCCTGCCACTTTCCCTTCTGACCAAATCGAAAAAGTGCCGGCAAGGGTTTCCCGGGAGCTAAAATGAAGAGGGCAGCTATTTTCGGGGCGCCGGAGATATATGCATGGGGCTTCTCTTCCTTCAGGAGTAGGGCGGAAGGCCAGGGTAGTTTTTCTCCCGCGGCGGCAATAAAGGCTTGCAATAGCGGAGTGAGGGCGCGAGGGCAGAAGGAGGCAGCTTCGGTGCCAGCCAATCCCCTACTGCCTCCCACGGCGTCTCAGCCAAAACACCTCTCTGGGCTAAAAAAATGGCTGCCCCTATTATCACCCCTGTTCACTTGACAGAGGGGGGCTGGAAGCTAGATCCATTATTTGCGCACCCCTCTGTCAACCCCCGCACCTGCTCTGCCCCTGGTACCAAGAAGTGGCAGGGGGGAGGCCCCCACTCCAAAAAACAGCCGCTAGGAACAAGGCCTGCCTCCTCTTCTTCTGTGACCTCCGACTAGCAGAGCATCCAGTTTCCAAGGCTTCTTGCCTGTTTGCCAGGCAGCCAGGATACGTTGATAAAAGCCGTCTTAGAAGGGCGCAGTCATAAAAGCTTCGCCCGTTTTTCCGCGAAGCCACTAAGTGCTGGGCGGAGGAGGAGATTAAGGGGCTGCCAGCCGTTTTTTCCCCACCCCCACCATCCATCTAGCAGGAGACTGTGAAAGTGAAGAGCTGGCCTTATCTCTGACAGGCTCCTGTATACCTGGCGTGAGGAGGGGGTTGTTTGCTGCTGTTGAGGTGTTTGGGTGGCCCTTTGGAACAGGTGCAGGCTGTATAGTTGTGTGTGTGTGTGCGGGCCCCAAGCTGTGGTTTCCCGCGCGAAAGTTTGGTGGAACGCGATTAGGCGCTCACCTTTTCTCTGTTGACACTCCTCGCCCAGCCCTCTTCCCCTGTATGCCGGGGAGCGAACCTCCCCTCAGCAACTTTTTTGACCGCCCTTTCCTTCCAGACACGCCCCGCTGAGTTGCAAATAGGCCAGGGCATTTTGGGCTAGCCATTCGAATCTTCCCCCAGAAGGCCCCCAGATTTTACTTTCAGACAATTTTCAACCTTTTTGGGGGCTGATTCATGTTTGTGCGTGGGCAATTTGGGGCCATTGCGGAAATTGAGTTGGTCAGGCGACTAAGTTTGCCATATTAATGCGTTTTATGGCATTCGCATAAAACGTGTAATGGCCAACTAAATGAACTGCGCTACACATTAGGCGCATTCGTTGGTTTATTCTGTTTTTTTTGAGCTCCAGTTCTTCCAAAATCTTGTCAGATCAAGAGGGCGGTCCAGAAAAAACCAGAGCCGACCTCGTAAGGGAAAAAAAGTTGGGTTGAAGAGCGATAAAGGGTCTCTTCTGGAGCGTGTAGAAAACCGCGACACCAACCAAGATCCTCCCTACCCCCCTTATGCCTCCAACATTGCTACTTCAAACTTCTCTAGTGTTTGTGCCATGTCCTAAGGCCTCCCTAGTTCCAGTCCTTCAAACACGCCAGCTTGACCAAGACTGTTCCGAAAGTGTGCCCAGTAGAGAATCCAGTGAATGAAGAAAGTCAGCCTCTCATTCACTGTGTACTCTCCTCACTGGGCCCCCCCTTCATTCCACCCCCAAGCCCACACGCACACACTGTGCGAGACCCCTCCGCATATCCCCACACACACATACCACGCCCCCATCTTGCCCCCCACAGCCCCCCTTCAGTCCTGCTCATGGGAGTAGTGCCTTCCACTACATATCTACCACGCGCGCCTTTTGGATAGGGCTCTTTCCTGTCCCCTTTTCCTCTCCTTAGACCCTTTTTGTCCACCTCATCCTAGGAAGTTGATCATTGCAGAGAGACAGAGAGTCAGGGGAACCATGCCAGCTAGCTGACCAGCATGACTCAGCCCAGCTGACCTTCCAGGCCCCAAGCCTATTCGGGCCATGCGCCCTATTTGGCCCCTGGAAACTCTGCCGCCATCATTCTGTCTCCTGCTCCTCCTCTCCCACTCCCTCTCCGGCGCCACCACCCTCTTCCAGTTCACCCAGCCCGCCTACAACGCCAGCATACCGGAGAATGCGCGCGGCAAATACTTCGCCGAACCCTCCCCTGGCCAATCTCGTCTGGGCGTCCCCCGCCCCGGCCCCGGAACCGTGGCCTTCAAGATCGTCAAGGGGGACCCGGAGGGCTGGTTCGCCGCCGTCCCAATTGTCCTGGGCGACTTTGTCTTCCTGCGCCTCCGCACCCAGCCCTCCCTGGCCGTAGCGCTCAACCGAGAGCTGCAGGACGTCTACCAACTGCTTCTGACAGCCACCTATGTGGAGGCGGGCCACGGGAACCTGGAGACCCAGGCGGAGATCCGACTGGCCATCGCGGACCAGAACGACCTGGTGCCACTCTTCCACCCCGCCGACTACACCGTCAAAGTTCCTGAGGACCTGCCGCTGCTCGCCGAAGTCCTCAGAGTGAGCGCTGCTGATGCGGACTCTGGGCTGGGCGGCCAAGTGTCCTACGCCCTGGCGTCTCCATCGGACACCTTTGCCGTCCATCCGGTCACCGGCGCCATCCAACTGACCCGACGTCTGCATGCCGCCAATCAGGACTCCTACAGCCTCCAAGTAGAGGCTCGAGATAGACTGGCGAGGCTGTTCCCTGACTCTATGCTGGCTCAAAGGCCGGCCATGACCGCCAGTGTGACGGTGGACGTGATTCCCAGCAATGCAGCTGCTCCAGAGATTCGACTGGCGGAGGGGGCGAGTCTGACGGCGCCCAGGAGACCGGAGAAGGGGGGAACGGTGGCAGAGCTGGTGCTGGAGGATGAGGATGGGGACGAGGTGGTGGAGCTGAGACTGGAGACGAATGAGAAGGAGTGCCAGGGATTCTTCCAGCTGGCGCCCACCGACAGCCCTGACACCATGCTGGTTCAGGTGAGCTGTTTTTGGCTAATTATTCGACTGCGAATTCATTGCTTTTATCTGGTGGGAGGGTTAGGAAGTTTTTTGCTTCAGATTGGGCAGACATAATCTGTTCACGCATTCTATTCAGACATATTCTTACTTTCTTGCAAATCCACAAAATTTCTTCCAATTCCTCTAGGAATTATTTTCCTGGAACTCCAGCCTCTGACATTCCCTCATCTAGCCGTGTTTGCTCGAAACCACCGCTTTTTTAGGTTCTGGGAGGCAGCGGGCTGATAGCAGCGACGTCCTGTTCGCTGACAGTGAGCGGGAGGGACTCCGGATACCCGCCGCGGAACGCCAGTCTCAGCCTCAGCGTTGCCATCCGGGACTCGGAGCCTCTAGCTGGCCTGGAGTTTCTGGTGCCTGGGAAACGTCTGGAGCTGCAAGTCAACGAAAGCGTCCCCATAGGCACCATCCTCGCCTGGCTTCCCGTCTCTGCTCCGCTCCGGTTACTGCTGCTACTCACTTTGGCCATGTTTCGTATGGTTAACTAGTTTCCTAGCTACGTTTTTCGCTAATATGTTTGGGATTTGGCTACTATTTATGTGTCGATGTTTGGGTTTATCATAAAGATTATTCATTTATGCAACTCTCAATGGGAGTGGTAATAATGGTTCATTCATATAAACTGGCTGAAATGGCGATTTGCTGCAGGTGGGACCTCCGCTACGAGATTCTCAGCGAAGGCCTGCCGGTGGAGCTGGGCCCTGAGAGCGGGGTATTGAGCACAAGCGCTCCTCTGGACTTTGAGAGTCAAGCGAACCTCCGCTTCCCAGTCCGCGTCCTGGCCGCTGGCTTCAGTGACCAGATTGAGGCTTGCCAATCATTTCTTTTTGCGCTTAGTTTTTGAGTAATTGGAAGCCTTGAGTTCAGGTGGACATTGTGGTGCTGGATGAAAACGACCATGCACCTGCCTTCACGAATCAGGAAGGAGAAATCGTTGTGGGCAATGCATCCGTCGGCGATGTTCTCTACCAGTTCCAGGTACCCCATTATTTCACCGTTTCATCTTTGCTTCTATTCTTCCAACGACAAAAATGGGTATCTGATCTCGGTAAAAAGTACTTGATTTCTTTAAAAATGCCATTGTACCCCAAGAACTGCCAGACCAGAAATCAGACAGGAAGTAAACAAAACAAGCTCGGAATCTAAGGCAGAGGACGCGGATGCGGGTTCGAAGGGTCAGCTGACCTTCCGTCTGGCTGACCCCACTGGGCTGCCGGTGGCTTTGAATCGGCAGAGCGGGCAACTGACACTCACCAAACTCCTCCACCAGGACGCCTACCAGCTCCGAGTCCGCGTCTCCGACAACGCCCAGCCTCTGCCCAGGGAGACTGAGGTACCATTTTTTCTACCTTTTCTCTTGCACTCTCTCCTCTTGCTTTAATAGTTCGTCAATTTACTGAAAAATATTGATTGAGTGTCAGTTCCTCAAATTTTCGAAAATATTCAATAGATGAACAACGAAAAATATTAAAAAAAAAAAAAACACAAAAAAAAGAGCAAGAGAAAAAAAAAAAAAAAAACAAAAAAAAAAAAAAAAAAAAAAGCATCCCTCAAAAAAACCAAAAAAAACAAAAAAAAAGGAAAAAACACAAAAAAACCACAACCAAACCAAAAAAAACACACACAAAAAACAAAAACAAAAAAACAAACAACAACAAACAAAAAACAAAAACACACAAAAAAACAAAACCACCACCCGAGTGCACCTATGCTTTTTCTTTCCACCACCAAACACAAAACCCACACACACCATCCACGTCATTTCCTCATATTTCTCCAAAATATTCTAATGGAGTGCTAAAATTTGCAGGGAATCTGGGATCTGGTCGCCAACGCTTCCTCTCCAGCGCTCTTCCATCGTCGCCTCCGAAGGGCCTCTGGGGATGCCGCCCCCCTCTTCTCTGAAAGCAGTCTGGAGGCCAGTTTGAGCCCAAGTACTCCAGTGGGGACCCAAGTGGCCCAGCTATCCGCGCACAGCTCTGACACCACCTATGCTGGTCATTTTGTTCAATTTGTGGGATAATTTGAGAAGACTGAATGATTTGATTAATTGACAGGCCAGATTCAGTATGTGATGGCGGAGAATCCGGGCCGATAATACTTCACCGTGGACAGCTACAGCGGGGCTGTGCGCCTGCTGCGGCCACTGGCGGAGAATGCCAGTGGGGAGGTGTTTAAGCTGACTGCCCTGGCCTGGGATAGAGCGGAGCCGCCGCGGAAAGCTCAAGCTCAGCTAACCCTCAAGGTTTTCAGCAAACTGATTATACTTTATGAGATAGCAAGTCCTTTGATGTTTCAATGGCTCACCTACCTAGCTGTAAATATTCCGAAATTAATGCGATGGAATTATTGTATTTAACCAAAAATTGTGATAGAACTATCTAAATGAAGTTTCTTTCATGCTTCATCCATATATATCCTCATGAAACCGTGAATTGGCAAATGCTGATTAGAATACTATTTTCATTTCCCGCCCAGCTGTCCAGCAACTAATTATAAGCCTAAGCCCCTAAAGAGTCTCCTTTTCTGCAGGTCACCAGCAATCAGGAGCCTCTGGCACCTCTCCGTCCACTCTTCACCGCCTCCATCAGCGAAGCAGCCGCCACCGGCTCTCTCGTCCTCCAACTCCCACCCGGCCCCTCCTATCGTCTCCTCAGTCCCAGCTCTGACTTCCAGTTCCCTCCTGCCCTTTCTCACCTCTTTGACCGGCCTTCTACCCCAGCTCCAATCCCTCAGACTGAGCGGAGAGGGCCGACTGACGGTGGCCAGAGGCCTGGACAGGGAACGGAGGTCGGATTACCGACTTCGGGTGGATGCCAGCAGAGGCAGGAGCCAACGGGCTGAGAGTCTGCTTCATATTCGGATTTTAGACGTCAACGACAACGCCCCTGCGTGTCCACAACCGGTTAAACATCTCAATCATTACCTCGTTGCGAGCTGTAACACGATTGATCAAATTTTTCACTGGCACCAATTATGCTAGTTCTGAAACATCAAAGAAGTTGCTTCTCTTTTCTTCATGTGCGGGGACGCCGAATGCTGCCTAGTTTTTGCTCTAATCCCAGTTTTTATTGATCACCAGTTTACCTGTTTTAATTCCTGTGGGTATTATTCCATTCTTAAGATAACACCGCCCCTTCTAATTCTAAAACATCAATGAAGTTGTGTCCTGTAGGTGCAACGAGTGGAGGCCGCAGAGGACTACCCCATCGGAGCGCTCATCTCCTGCCTGGCAGTCTCGGACGCCGACCAAGGCCTCAATGCAGCCCTCCGCTTTGCCCTGCCCGAAGCCGACTCTCTACCACTCCGTTTGGACCCTCTCACGGGCTGTCTCTTCGTGGCCGGACGCTTGGACTTCGAGGTGGAGAGCTGAATTGCCCAGACTTTTCGGGGGTAAGGAGAAAGACTCTTGCAGACTCGAGCTCTGTACAATGTGAGCGTGGAGGTGACGGACGGCGGACTACCCAGCCTACTCCAGTCTCTGCTCCGTCCTACTGCAAATCTTGGATGTGGATGAGAACCTGCGACCGCCTGCCTTCACCCACTTTGCTCTGGAGGCCTCCGTTTTTGGTACCCTCATCTTTTTTTGAGTGCAATTTTTGTGCCAGTTGTAATCTGGAGCTTTGGTTTGTGGCTGAAAAAATTGGACTGAGGGCAAATTGCAGAAAATGAGCCAGTAGGAGCGGAGGTGGTGAAGGTGAAAGCGGTGGACCCGGAGGAGCCCGACAATCCGCCCATCTACTCCATCCTGGGCACCGAGATGCCGGCTCTCTTCACCATCGACCCTTTCGGTAAGGCTTCATTTCTTTCGCGAATTTGAATCCTCCCTCTGAGTCAGTTTTGACAAAGGTCTCTAGCCTCAGTCTGGGCAGGCGTTTCCTGACTTTGAGAGACCTTGAGTGGGGTTACGGCATCCGGGCTGGGTTGGGTCTCTTTTGTCAATTTCATGCGCACCCCCACCATGATGTCCTTGCATTGGAAGCCTTTCCCGATTCCCCTACACATGGGGGACCCTACCTTTTTTGTCGTCTGCATTGTTGGACAATGTGCGAGTCAAAGTAGTGGGTAGGCGGGGGGATGGGGTCCTTTGGGACTCCAGGAGGGGAGTCATGAATAACGGATGACTTTGAGGGGGCGTCCAGTATTGGAAGGGGGCAGGTCTAGGCTGGAGGGACAGACGAGGCCATTCCGCCTCCCTGACCCTCCCTCCCTCCCCTCCCATAGGAGGGCGCGCATTTCACACCCTGGCAAACACATCCTCTCCCGCCAATATGGATGCGCCTGCCAGGTGTAAATTGACACTGAGCGACTAGTCCCTCCTGCCACTTTCATCAATCCTCATCCTCACTCACCCAAGGAGGAAACTGCATTCGACTGCCTTAAAGGGGACAGGATGCATGCCTGAGCATTTAGCTTACAGCAGTGGCTAATAACTTCTCCATGCTTCCAGCACAGATTAGAAGATTGATCAATCAAAAATTGTTCAACTCTGTTTAAAGCTGTTTCATTCAGAAAATGCCCTAGCAACTTTTGGAAACTATTTAATAGTCCCTTGTTACAAATTAGAAGATTTAGAAACTATGCAAGAGGCGGATATTGAAAAGAGGCGGTGTGTATGCACATGTTTGTTTTTGACGACCTTGAGCTGGGCTGCGGCGTCAAAGTGGCGGCATCTCGTCAATGTCAATGGCATATTGGAGGCCTCTTTTGCCTGCCTGGGAATGTGTCCTTTTCTGCGCCTCCTCTGGGTGCTGTTGTGCAAAAAGCGTCAAATACCCCCTGGCAAGGGGGCCAAAAAGAAAATGGTAGGGGGATGCAAGCTGGCGTAATTGAAGAATAGGGGCTGAGATGAGGGCTGTAGGATGGATGCTATGGGATGGATTTGTGAGACTCAGCATAGACCAAGATCCCATCATCATGCGAGCCCCCACTAGAGAAAGCCCTCTTGAGCCTCATTTCCATGCATAGACCTTTGCTGCTACTACACCGCCCCAGACATCCTTTACAACCCTGCTGTTTACACCCCAGAGCTCAATGACTAGTGCACTTTGTTCGCCTGAGGGGGTGGAGGGATCTTTGGCAGGCTAGAGCAAAGGACAGCTCAGGCACTTGACCCTGAAAAGCTGTCAGGGAAAGTAGGGGAGGCGGGTGTTTACCCGGGGTGTTTGTGGCAGGGGGTTTGTTGATGAAGGGGAGCGGATGGGCAGAGAGAGGTCCGGTTGGGGGAGGGCGCAGATCCTAATGAGGAGGCGCCTGTGAGATTCCATTAACCGCCCCAGATCCGATGCGGCCCACTGGCTCATGGACATTGATTGAGGCCTGTCCATTGTGGCTCTGGGCATGTAGGGGAGGCTGAGCCATCGATTGAAGGTGCACCATCACTGCCTCCTGTGACCGCCAGACACACTGGCTTGCCCTTTCCGCTTCGTCGCTTATAAGGCCAGAGGGGCAAAGGATGAGTGATGACGTAGCAGTTGGCTATACAAGCTTGTTTAGCTAAACTCACTTTGTTTCACAATAGGACAAGGGAGTAGAAAAGCTCACATTCAAGTTGATAAAACATGCAAGAACTAAATAAATGGATGAAACATAAAAATACTGGCTACTCAGCTGCAGACAGCCCGGCCAGTTCTGGCGGTAAAACCCAAAAACAGCCATCTTTGACTTCTTTCCTTCCCTTTTGCCCTGCCTGGCTGCTATCATTCCCAGCTAAAAGTCAGTCCTGCCCCCTTTTCCGCACTCCTACTCAATCACAAACTGCTCTGGGGCCTTCAAGCACTCCAAAAATAACCCCTCAAGCAAAGCCAGCAATTTTCCAGGAGTCATCCGAACTAGAGCAGTGCTGGACGCGGAATCAGCGCCGGATGGTTACTGGCTGGAAGTGGAGGCTCAGGATAGAACTGCTGTCCCCAAGGCTGCCGTCCTTCACGTTCATGTGCAAGTGCAGGATCGCAACAACCATGCCCCACTCCCGAGCGCCCCACTCTACGAGGCTTCTGTGAAGGAGAACAGCCCACCCAATACGCAAGTTCTGCAAGTGCAGGTTGCC
>JASANA010003024.1:0-10544 GCA_030248095.1 Ptycholaimellus sp. GST1_10
CGAATTAGCAATACATTGGTTCATTTACGTATTTGCTAAACTCATAAATATACTTGGTGTCAAAACTCAATATTAGGTCAGTATAGCTCTGCACACTTAGACGTTGCAAAATGTGATTTTTGGTGATTTTTCTCATGAAACTGAAATTTCAGACTCATTTCCTTACCAAAAGTATCAAATTGGGTATGGATCTATTCGTCTACATTTGATGGACACAGGTGTGCCAAAAGCTTTTTGACTTTCAACCCAAAAATTACAGATTTCGTCGGAAAACCTTATTAATGTCATAAAATGAAAGTTTTATGTTTCATGAAAACAGGAGATTTTTCTCAAAACTTTTGGTCTAAAATCTGAAAATGGACATCGTCATGGTATTTCCCATGAAATTTTGGCCCAGAAACTGCATTTAGATATGCCATTTAGGTAGGAGCGAACAGAGATAATAGCTCAAACCTGACGAGAACCAAAAATATGCCCCATGTTATAACATAGGGCAATTTGGCTATTGTAAAATTGTTATGCTAAAAAACTTCCCGCTCTTTAGCTAAACAGTATTTCTCAATTTCCTTTTGTGAGCTAGTCACTCTAAGCCTTAGGCAGGTATTTAGCAAAAAAAATTGCTGGGTTTTAGTTTATGTACATGAAAAATTATCCAAAGTGTGCGGACAGGTCAAGAATTGGCCCTATGCTATAACATGGGGCAAAAGTGACCAAAAATATTTTGGTCTTGAATTTTGATTTCAATGGCCTAAATCGATGCTCTGGCCTTAAATACACCTAAAAATATCAATTTTTTGCTCAATTTCAGTATATTTTGAAATTAAATGCTTCAATATTTTTTGTTAAAATTGGTCTGAAATGAGGAACATTTCCAAGTGATCAGATTTCAAAATAAAATGATAATGGGCATAAAGATGATATTTTTAGGTGTATTTAAGGCCAGAGCATCGATTTAGGCCATTGAAATCAAAATTCAAGACCAAAATATTTTTGGTCACTTTTGCCCCATGTTATAGCATAGGGCCAATTCTTGACCTGTCCGCACACTTTGGATAATTTTTCATGTACATAAACTCAAACCCAGCAATTTATTTTGCTAAATACCTGCCTAAGGCTTAGAGTGACTAGCTCACAAATAGAAATTGAGAAATACTGTTTAGCTAAAGAGCAGGAAGTTTTTATCATAAAAATATTACAATAGCCAAATTGTCCTATTTTATAACATTGGGCAAATTTTTTGTTCTCGTCATGTTTGAGCTATTATCTCTGTTGGCTCATACCTAAATGGCATATCTAAATGCAGTTTCTGGGCCAAAATTTCATGGGAAATACGATGACGATGTCCATTTTCAGATTTTAGACCAAAAGTCTTGAGAAAATCTCCTGTTTTCATGAAACATAAAACTTTCATTTTATGACATTAATAAGGTTTTCCGACGAAATCTGTAATTTTTGGGTTGAAAGTCAAAAAGCTTTTGGCACACCTGTGTCCAGCTAATGTAGACGAATAGATCCATACCCAATTTGAGTACTTTTGGTAAGGAAATGAGTCTGAAATTTCAGTTTCATGAGAAAAATCACCAAAAACTCACATTTTGCAACGTCTAAGTGTGCAGAGCTTTACTGACCTGAATATTCAGTTTCGAAACAAATTATATTTATTAATTTTACTTATTACTTATATATCTTTTGATTCCAATAATAAAAAAGGGGGGTAAAAAAACAATGGGTCTCCTATTCGTGCTCCTATCAAAAAACGCCTCTTAAATATATCTATGTAATAACTTCAGTTTATGCCGTGCACACAAAGGGCATTAAGACAGAAAGGAAGTAAAGTATCATTACAAATGGATACATTTGTGTTTAAAAGTTATTTGTTTAAGGGCAAAGGGTTCAATGACATTGAAGCGTGCGGTCGCCATTCGTTTTGCTGTTGACTCGCTTTTGAGCTCTGCCTGTTCTAAACCCTAGTAAGTTGTATCAAAGTGGTGGTCACTAAACCATTAAAGATTATATTAATGTGGTGACCATCACTTTGATACCGCCTATCCTAAACCGTGGTAGGTTGTGTCGAAGTTGTGATCACAGCTTCCCGTGAATAAACTGATTTATTTTATAACGTGATAGTATTATTTTGCATAGTGAAGTTAATATTAACAAGTATATGATGCAGAGGGCAATAGGTGACCACGGAACGCATGCCTTTCCATCCCTAAAATGAATCACTCCGCAGAAATGAAATAAATACAATACTGGAATATAATTCCTAAAACCACCTGAATTCCAACAAAACAAACCACTTATTTAGCTCACCAATCACTGACTCACTAGTTTATAAAGCAACACTTAATACAAGCCGTAACATGAGAAACCCACAACAAAGTTTAAGAGAACAGTCCAATCCAAAAAAGAACACAATCACAAAACAAATGCTAAACATCAATGCTCAGCCATTTGTTCCAAAAAAATCACCAAACAAGATCACAGAAAAAGGAGAAAAAAAAGAAGAACAAAAAGAAGTCACCAACCAAAAGTTACTCATACTGAACATGTGTAATATGAGTTTGGATGAAGAACGTATAAGGAGCTTTGTATCGGATGAAAAAGTAATGGCAGTCCGCGTTAAACATATGAATCAATACCAGCACTTAGTCGATCCAATACTTGATAGCCCTAGCTTATATAAAGTACAGTTCTATAAGGTCCTAACAGAAGTATCAAGCTCAGACGCAAATCGGCTTTCCTTATTCCTCTTCAGAAAGTGCAAGAGAGAAACAGTCAAAGCCACTACATCACTAGTTGGCAGGAAATTAAACACGCTATATAACAACACTTGCTATGAGGCGCCATTGCTAATGAAGATAGTGTCATTTCATTCTGCATTCATTCCCTTTGAGAACAAAACTAATAGCTGTTAGCAATGCAAGCATATTTTCAAACCTTGACCAAAACAGCCACAAAACTCCTAACATGCAATTAATATGGGTATTAGTAATTTATTATTCTTAAAGATAATTTTTATTTGAATATAATTTTTCTATTAGTAATAACGTCTCTTCATGGGACAAGATTTAGAAAATAATAAATAAATAAAATAAAAAAATAAAAATAATTCATTTTACAGCTGATCAGACTGGGCAGTTTTTAGAATTGGATCATATGATCTGTGCAAGTAATACATATAATGGGCAATTGCATTGTGGGGACGAGAAGCCCATGAGAGGGATAAATGGATTGATGATGGTTGGGGCTGGATTGATGGAAACATATTTTTGTTTTTGATGTTTTTGACCCCTCGGGCCGGCTTCGCAGTCGCATTTGACCTACTTTTTTGTCTGTGTATATATATTTATTTATAGGTTTATAGGTATTTGCTCTGTACTGGCTGAACAGTTAAGATTTAACAGAAACTTGAGTTTTTGTTCACAATTGATATATCACGATTCTAAATCGGTGCTAGGCTATGCTCCAGGGCTGTCGCACCTATGCTCTACGGCATCCGGAGCACTGACTGCTTTCCCCTTCGCGGCTGTCGGCCTGCGACCACACAAAAATAAGGACAAAGTCCATTTTTATGAATCAACTCAGAAATATTTTTAGTATGATAAGCCAAAGAGAGAACATTTTAACAGAGGATGAATATTAATGTTTGAAAAATGCTACTTATGGACAGCAAAAGCTGAGGAAATGGCAGGAGAAGCTCGGCCTGGGTCTTTTCTTGTTAGATAAACTTTAGAGTGTACTTCTCGGAGATCCTATAAAATTCTTACAGTTCATGCTGATGTATGCCACTTAGAGATTCAGATGACACCACCAGTAACATCTCCAGTTACAGCAGATGTGTCATCTGGGTGTCTTGATTATCCCCTTAAGTACTTACTATGTTTGATCGTGATCTACAATAATAGCCAGTTCCCCATAAAAGTTGATGCCGTGCCGTTCGTGTATCTCATGCCAAATCTCAGAGTGTCACTGAGCCATTGCCACCTAACGGTCACATCGCCACGACTCTTCAACATGCAACAAGCACCATAGTCCACGTTGGCAAGCAATTTAGCCTCTGAAGAAGAACTTTCATCACAACAAGTCTAGCGTCTTAGGTCTACTAACATAACATTTTTGAGTGACGTTATTTATTTTTAATTTTTATCGATAGCTGTTTTGTAAAACTTGCCAGAAATGGGTTTTACTGAGGAATGTGCATTTTCCTCACGGTTGGATGTGTCTGCTCTCCGTGAGCACTGGAAATGTTGATACACCATCGTGTCCATTACTCCCTTTGCGATGTTTCTTCGATGTTCACTCATGCGGTCTTTCGTGTTCTGCGTTGTCAGCCCGACGTACTTCATGTCGCAACATCATTTTAATGTTCAAAATTTATAGCCACTATTAGTTTCAAATAGGCTTGGCTAAATTACATTCGAATGCAAAAAAGCATAATTTATTACTAGCACAAAAGTAAGGAAAAGGTAAGAGGTCACAATTAAGACAAATTAGAGCAACATACAACAAATTACGCAAAATATAGAGCAAATCGAATATGTTCAAATGGTTTATGAATTGGGTGCATTGGAAGGAGAATTTGACTGTTTGAGATTCTCAGCAGCTGTTGATTGAGGACATCCTTTAGGGTCATAAAGAACAACCAGTACTGACCAAGGTCGAAAAGTAGCAAGATCAACACCAATTCGTTTAGTTGATTTGCAAACCAGCTGTGCTCAATTTCTAATTGCGGGGGTAAGTGGATTTCCAGCTTTATAGCACAAACCTTGTTCATACCTGTCAACTGTTGCTATGGGATTAAATTCAGATGTTATACCAATGTTTATGCCATACGTGAGCCATTTTGCATATTTAAAATCTTGACTTGAAGCCATGGCTTCTGCATAACCCTGCGCAACTTGATTCATGAGCGTATTGACTACAATTGCGGGTGCTTCATGTTGTGAACGAAGTTGATTATGTTTCTGTGCAACGATGGTGGGAACTTCCAAACAGGATGGTTTTTTAGGCGGTGTTGATCCTACTGGGTAAACATTATCTTCATAGCATCCTACGCCGTTTCCAGGTGGGTCATAGTTGATGCATATGAACACTTCATTTTTTGAGTTTATTGCAATTCCTGAGCTAATTTCATAGCACCGACGCCATATGACCTGTGTGAAATGTCCAATAGGCTTGCCAGTCTTTTGAGGATTTCCAGGATTTGCAAAAATGTAATTACTTATTTCATCATAGAATGAAGCAACGGCTGCCGTTGCTTCTTCTTTAGAACCATGAAACTTTTTGACCAATATATGTTCTCTCCAAGTCGATGTGTGCCAACATCCTGTCCTGAGGCGAATGAGCCAGCTTGTTTGTTGAAACCATGTGATCAGCCCAGCGTTGTGCAATAACTGTCAGACAAGCATTCTCAGTTAGTTTCTCTACGCCATGTCGTTTACGAAGCTCGTTGTGTTCATTAAGAACTGACCTTCGAAATGTTATAACATCTAATTACATTCTACGTGATGAACTCAAAAATTAGATTTCTGAGCTTGAAATGTGCGAGAATTATATTAATTTTTTGTATTTTTGATTTCGCGGTCTATACATATGATAGACTTGTTGTATGTTGGTATATATATATATATATATGTCCCTATTTGGAATGGCCAAAGCCATGCGATGAAGATCATCATGTCATCATGACCAAGCTTCTCTTCAGCCTGATACATGCTGAGGGCTACGATTGGGACTCGACAGTAGTTTATTGCTACATGAGCTGGTGGTCAGCAATTTTGAAGGACTTGGCAATCCTTCTGTCGGTGAAAATCCAGAGGAGAGATGCTTGGTCCTTGGACTCCAAGATCTGGTTGCCGGTCTTTGCCAACACCAGCAAATGGGCACACATCTGGTGCTGCTACGCGTACTCATTTGCCTCAGCAGCCTCCCGCCCCAGCCTTTGCCTGACGAGAAGACCAACTGCAAGGGAGTGAGAAGCAGAGCGTACACTACGCTGCTTCTGTCCAAAGCCTCCCTTAATCCTTCCAAACTGTCGAAAAGCAGCTGCCAAACACCATCAAGGTGGAGGGAAAATGCTGTATACCAAGAGCCTCATCGCGCTCCAGCAAATCCACCTAGAGCGCGGTCCCATGACATATGCAGTTCGCTTGTTAAGCTCATGATATTTTCAGAAAGTTGTTTATATAAGCTGATTTATCGGATATTATAGAAACAGACATATGTGTATACGGTTCATAAAAAGGAGTTATTGAACAAGAAACGGTCCCTTGTTTCTGCTGCACAGTCGCGGTCTTCTTTGTTCTGTAAGCACGATCGGACACTAGTTAAGGCAAGGTTATCACAGGCTCCACAGGTCCAAACGAGAGTTGTCTACCTTCAATGTGTCTACCTTTTATGTTGTAGAGCCGCTTAGCCTGCGCAATGAACTGGCGCTTTCTCATCTCGCTAGTTGTCGCTGGTGGCTGTAGATCTGAGAGTTCATCGATTAAAGATAAGAGCATTGTTTTTTTGTTTTTTTTGCTCCTTCTGTCATGTGGATCACCTGTGATGTGGATCACCTGTCAACTGGTTTACAAGTTTGTTAACCATATTTTTCATTTCCCCTTGATGATACCCCCTTAGTCTCACGGTATCTATCAATATCACTAAGTATTCATCAAGATTGTCTTACGTCTTACAAATGCTTATGAAATGTAGCAGTTGACTGAAAATGTGTATAGTCCTAGCTGCATTGGTTGATTGCTAGACTTGTCCGACAGGCTAATGCCAGTGAAATTAATGACTCGCCTTTTGACAAATGTTTCTTCCTATGCAAATCCAGAAAATGCAGTTCATTGTTATCTACCTGGTCATATCCTAGCGGGAGTGAACTTGGGTATCTTAATAACCTTTCCATTGAAACAAAGGATATCATCGATATGCTGGCTTGTCCCTCTTAGCCTCTTTGCCATACCTAGGCTTTCCCGTTTCACCAGGTAGTTGAATTCCAATTTCGAGAGAACCATGTCTGCCACCAGTAGACTACAGCTTGTTCCCATACTGATCCCCTTTGTCTGCCTAAATATCATCTAAGCATAAAAAACGTAAGCATTTTCTACTACTAGGTGTTCTAGCACTAGCTTTCTAGCACATCCTGTTTCATATATCTGTTGCCTGCTCGTTCTTCTGATGAATGCAGGTTGTTTGGACTTTTCTTGCTAATATATTTATGCCTACAAAATAATATTTCTATTATTTCTGTAAGCATTTGTATGAATGACTAGGTTATGTTCTAATGCAGTGAATATGATACTGAAATCAGCTGATACCATATGTGGTCCTGGCTACGTGTGAGTAGTTGCCTATGTTTTGGATAGAGGCAAGAAATTAAAAATATAATACTTTAATAATACTTAAAAATATAATACAGCAATAACAAGATGATCGAATAGAAAAAATACCATTTAATTCACGATGACATAGATAAAATATCGATTAGGCAAAATATTACTATAGCAACAACAACAAACTATAACTATAACAACTAACTACTCATAATCGTAGTCGGTATCCCAATCATCGACCAAGTCATAAAGACAATCTTGCTATCGTAGACACCATTCACTGAAGATTTTAGGCTGACAGAAATTCACTTTGTTTATGCTGTGTGGATTTGTATTAATTGCATGATGTATGGTACTCTCTGAAGTGTGGTTCCATGATATGTTATGCCTGTTTCATCAGTTTTATCAAATTTAGAAGAGTTTCCATCAACATAATTTGAAGATTTTAACTTAAAAGACAGTTGACTCTGTTTTGTTGATCTCCAAGAGGCACAGTATAATTTAAGAAAATGTCTCAGCATCAATAAATTTATTAGCTCTAAACCAATACATTGTATGTCGTATTCTTGGTTACGTTTCATATTGCTCGTCAGCTTCTCCATCCCCAACGCCTTATATTGCTTCGTCTGAGGAGGAGGGCGTCTCCAGCAACCAGGAGGACAGCTCTCAGATGGATGATGCCCAACCGGCTCCTGCTCCAACTCCTCCACCCGAGGTTTGTCTTGTTTTTGCGCTGCTTCTCTGATTCCAGTTCAATCGGTCTTACAGGGACATGAGGCAGGAGAAGCGGAGATGGAGGGCAATAAGGGTGATGATGTGTTCAATGGGAAAAGGTCGTTGGCTGCGAGTGCTTTGCGTGGGGCTGAGAAACGTATTAAGAACTCTTGTTCTATTCCCTTTTCCGATTTTTGTGGCCATCGTTGGAGTTGCTGCTTTTGTAGTGCAACGGAAATCTCAAAAGTGCGGCCAGACATTCTCCGATGCTCAGTTGAATCCTAAAGTCATCCTGGAGAATTTTCATAGACATGTCATCGCAGTACATATGCCATCCAAGGACAATCCCTTTTCATTCAAGTGTACTAGGTTTGATCTCTGACAAATGTCTGGGTCAGTGGGATAATCCGTTTTGATTCAAGGTGCGACAAGAAGTCAATATTCACGGACTCGCTGAGTCTTATATGCTCGTGTGCTGATAGAGCAGCCTGGCGTGATATTCGCGGTAAGCCCTACACCAAGTTGGCCCGAGCTTGCTTCAACAAGCCGAAGAATAACAAGAAGAAGCTGCTTCAACAAGATGCCGCCAACTAGATGTCAATTTCTTTTATTTCCCATATCGATTTATTGTGGCTTTTTGTTTCTCGACAAGAGGGTGCTCTCTAGCCCTTGATTACATCAGCACTACATTTCTCAGCAGAACTTTCCATCCCTTTGCCTGCGGAGTCACTGCCTGTAGCACAAAGTAAATATGGTCATTTCTATAACTTTATGATTTCTATACGTTCATTTCCCTTTCCACCCCAACCCCTCTGCAAGTGCTTCCTATGCTACAGGTATTCAAGATTTTAGGTTATGTTTTTGCCGCCATCATAATGATATGGTGCTAAATATATTCGCAATACAAAAATAGTTAGTTACTTTCAAAATTTTAATTATTTTAATTTTTAAAATTTAATTATTGAAAATTAAGTATGTGGTCAAATTATTGGGTCAAAATCATAGATTCCCGTTTTTAGACAAAACTGGCAATAAATAAGTTTGCAATTAGTATAACTTGCTCATTTAGCTTGACATTATTGCTTGGAACAAAGGCCGCGCATATTGGCGGCAGCCAAGAATACCTTGTTGGCAATTGACATGCTCATAGACAAAAACAAGCTTTACCAATATTACCATAAAAATGCATTGTTGCAGCTATTACCAAAAATTTATTGTAAGAGAAATTTGCAGCCGCTAAACTGCAATAGTTGGGTCACGTCACAAAACTTGTCACACTTCTTGATTGTCCAGTGGGCTGGGCACAAGGACCTCGGACGTGTACTTGCTTATGACCCGTTTTGCCCAGTATTTTGCTGCTGCCGCATCAGACGACAGCTGAATTCGGCTCAGTTTCTTTTTTTTTCGCCTTTTTCTTTACTGGTTCACCATTTTCTTTGAAATTTCCCCCATTGGTCTGACACAGGTTTTGATGATTGGCTAGGTAAGAAGCTGGAGTCTGAGAAGGACACCCAGGCCTCCTCCTCGTCCTCTTCCTCTGCCCCTCCTCCTTTTTCCCAACACTGATCAGGAACTTTCTCTATGCAAATATTCGAGGCATCAAGAACAACTCTAGATCATGTCCTAAGCTCCAGCTACTCTCGGATCTCCTGTCCAGCTCAGAGTTTGACCTGATTGCATTCACTAAAACCTGGCTAGGCAGCTCATTCCCTGACAGCCTACTCACTGCTGGCTCTCGCTTTTCAGTTTTTTGCAAGAACCTGCAATGCCTTACATGCGGCATTTTCAGTTCGCCCAAATTTGTCACATGTCTCTGTCATTGACACCCCTGAACACCTAGAGCTTCTCTGTGTAGACCTGTTTAGCTCCCAGACCAAAACTCGCCTAATTACTGGAGTGGGGGGTCTTGGAGGAATAACCTTGAGTGCAAATCCAGAAAACATCTAGAAAAATCGTAAACAATCTATCCACGCGCAAAATTTTTCCTCAGCCCACCTCTCTCCCCTTCTCCTCTCTACTCTGCTCTGCAATCCATGTCCCTTCCACCCATCCAGCCGCCCCTATGTTCCCTACAATTGGCCCCCATACTCCTGTCCGTGGAGCTGCTGCCCCTCAGAGCCCAGCCTATCATCTACAAGGCTCCCCTGCCGGCCTAGGTGATATCAACCAAGCAGGACCCCTAGCACAATAAATATATACCTCTATTCAGACTTCTCCTTAGCCCATGTTTGTCTCCGCCCTTTCTGTTTAGGCATCGCTATCAGCCCCCAATAAAGGAAGGGAGGTGAGTGCTTGCGTTTCTCTGCTCCATAGAAGACTTCCAGGCCTATCAGTCTAAGTTCTTTGAACAAGTCATGAGCCAGCAGAAACAGACCACAAGCGGGGCAGGCTGTGGCCAACACCCAATGCCCGCCAATTCAGCCCTGCCCTACCTGGGACCCCCAGCCCGCATCCCGTCCATGTGTGGCGATCGGAGCACGAACTGAACCCCAAGAACTTAGA
>JASANA010003025.1:0-12850 GCA_030248095.1 Ptycholaimellus sp. GST1_10
CTGAGGCGACTAAGCTTTGGCTTAGGAGCATTGAAATTCCAATTCGACCAGACTTCAAGGCAATAAGTTTGGAGACTTCAGCTTTGAGCTTATTGGTTTGTTCTAGCGCTCTTGGCCGGTTCTTCTGCCCTTTGCTCCCGTTTTATCGCCTAAAGGATCAGCTTTCATTAGTAGGTGAGAATAGGATAGCTTCAAGGATAGATAATGCCTGTCTCAAAAAAAATCGGAACTTACAGCGCTCTGCTCTTCTTTGTGCTATAGATGAAACATTAGGCGACTGACTTGCTGCTAGCAAGTCAACTTGGTGCAAAAAAGGTCTGGGCCTAGTGACCTTTGCCCAAACTACCATTGGTGATGGCTAGCGAAATCGGTCAGAAAGTTTAAGCGAAAATGAATCTGAAGTGAAGTGAGGCAATTTGAAGTGAAACAATGTTTGTGAAAGTTTTTCTAGGTCTCCCCATGTGAGCTATTCGAGCTAGGAAAGTTTATCGATATTTGTGGCAGACATGAGCTCCAGTGATAATGAGACTAAAGCAGCGTGGACATGGGGACGCAGGGCGGATTAGGCTCAGTGATGCGGACGCTTTGAGTTCTGTGGCTTGACTCTAGCTTTGCTGCTTCTTTCAGGCGCTGTGGAGGCCAATCTGCTTTCCTCCAGACTCTCCTGGAAGCTGGCCGAGGAGAGGGAGAAAATTGAGCTGCAGCTGTCCCCTCTGAACACCTTGAAGAGGTCCAGCAATTCATTCACTCACCAACAGATGCCCTAATCCAAGCTGGCTTGAGGCAGCTTTTATGCTACTTGAGGCCTACACTGCCCACCCGTCTACAGGGCCTTGCTTTCTGGACTTCCGAGTTCTCCAGGTTGCGGTGTAATGAAAGCCCAGCTTCTGGTTTAGAGGAAAAACAGACGCAAAGCGTGGACGAGCCAAGGAGCTTTGGCTGGCCTGCCAAGTCTGCTCAAGGCACAATCATGAACAAGAATATTTTAATGGCGATTTGTGCGGTTGCAAAGACCAGCTAAGCTCAACAACTTCTTTCTGTCGAGGCACATTTTCGAGGCAGATTTCGTTCTTTATTGCCTCTGGGACAACCTATTTTCATCGGAAAATCTTAAGCAATCGAAAAATTTGAAAACATTGATAATTCAAAAGACAATTTTAAACCACAGCTTTGCTCCTTTTCTGTGAGAATTATGTGCCAATTATAAAAACAGGCACGCGCGTGAAGGTAATATTTAAATGGAAAACTCTTCATTAGCGTTTACGACAAGTATCACCAATTTAAGTTCACAACAAATAGAAGTTAGTTAAGTGAAAAATTAATTCAGCGCGCACTTTTTTCAGGACGCCCTGAATGAGGAACACTGAGGTCTGCACTGAGGAAGACCTCAAGGAACTGTTTGTAAAGGTTCCTTCTCTTCCCTCCTTGACATCTGCTCGTATCTGAAAAGGCGGGGTGAGGTTCGCAAACTGACCCGTCTTGTTGCCTTTTTGGAAGTCAGCCTGCTGCATCACCGCTCGCTGCTTGCGGTTCAGCTAGGAATGTATATGGACACTAAGGAAAAAGAACTATGAAAAGTGAATTCATGTGCCATTAAAGCCTTCATGTGCCAATTTCGCAAATCAAAATTTTAAAAACATCAGCGGCTTGAGTAGTACTCTCCTTCCAGGATCTCTTCACGCTAGTTCTACG
This sequence comes from Ptycholaimellus sp. GST1_10, assembly GCA_030248095.1. NCBI lineage: Eukaryota > Metazoa > Nematoda > Chromadorea > Chromadorida > Chromadoridae > Ptycholaimellus > Ptycholaimellus sp. GST1_10. The sequence goes on from JASANA010003025.1 coordinate 1,693, forward strand.
CGAAGCCTACAAGCAGCAGCATGAAATGGTACATAAAGGTGAGTAGATTTGGTGTGCCTTTTATGGTATGACTGCTTCAAGGAAGTTTACCACAGGCAATTTGCAACCTCATAGGTTAATCTGACATATGGAAGGGTATTTGGCCCAGCATGCTTGGTCATTCAAAGCAGCCGTGGCCAACGCTCCGTCGTAAGTTGTCGGATTCAATAAAGTTGAGCAAAACTGTTCGCCATTTGCGTTCTCGAATCCCGCCCAGATGTCGTTTGGCACGGCTAGAAAATCACACCTATTCAAATTCACACTGCTGAATAAAAACGGCTGCAATTGAATTGAAGACAAAGCAGAAAAAGGACAGGCATTTTGAATTTATGATCGCCTTCGAGTAATTGTGAGCATTTTGGTAGAAAAATATTTGATTGGAATAGGTTGAATAGGTAAGGTTGAATCTAGTCCCATAGTTCGAGCCGATTTAGCATTAAATTGTGGAAAAATGGCAATTCCAAAATATGAGGCCAATACAAGCTCAATTGCGCAAGACCAATGCAAGCTCAATTTCAGGAATAGCAATAAGATTTATTATAAGAATAGCAATAACAAAAAAGAGCATAAGAGATTGCTTACAGCCGGAGCCATCGATCCAGGACCAGCCGAGCATATTTTTGGGGTCCATGCTGTTTGGGACCACATTCGGCGGAACATCGTAGCCCTTGATTCCGCCGACCCAAACTTGGTCGACGTTTGGGACGTACACCTGTTCAGGTGATGGGAATTAAGAGTTAGGCTGTTAAACAATCGAAAAGCACAAACAATGTGACTGAAGGTCATCATGATCTGTTCATGCACTTTGATGCTCGGTATAGCAGCCAGATGTCCACCGTATTCTTGGCAGTGCCTCTCTGCTTCATTCCAAGTCCTAGGCAAAACAATTTTTGTCGCATTTGGTAAGTTGGTCAACACTAATTTGTAAAATTAACTCTGGGCTGTTTTATTACTTGAGTCTTCTTCGGAATAGAAAAAACAATTCGACTCTAAACTTCAAAGCAGAGTACTCAATTTCTCGCAAAATAAATTGTAGATTAAACAAGGTATTCTTGGCGGTTGCCAAGATGCGCGGCCTTACCTCGAGACACCAGCTAGATAAACTAGATAAAAATTCATTGCAAAATTCAACAGATTTCAATAAAAAACCATGAATTATGCATGTTTAAATTTTTGAATCATCAATATTTTGGGTTTTTCACTATAAATCGGGAAATATAAAAAATTTCATAATTTCCTTTGGCCAGCTTCAAGATATCACTTTCACGGACGTACATACCAAAAATCAGCTAATTTCACTGAAAAAGTATGGACTTGGACATGTTCAAATTTTTGAAACATCAAGATTTTGGGTTTTGACTATAGATCAATAAATAATAAAAATTTCGAAAATTCCTTTTGCAAGCTTCAAGATATTACTTTGACGGACGTACCTGACAAAATTCAGCTAATTTCGTTGAGAAACCAATGATTTATGATTTTTCGTATTTTGAAACATCAAAAAATTGAGTTTTGGGCGAAATTCAAAAAATCACGCCAAGGGCCAAAAATGGTCCCGAGGCACCGCCTAGGCAGACCTTCATGCAAAAAATCAGCCAATTTCGTTGAAAAACCGAGGAGTACGGGCCTGGGACACACACACACATATATCTTATATCTGGTACCATCGGCAGGCCAAATGTGGGTCTCTTTTCTCCAAAATTAGCAATCGCCTCGAGTAAAAAGTCAAGGAAATACAATTTCTACTAGTGGAATCTGCTGCTTGGACAGTTGCATTTTGTTTTTGGCGCGCAGTTCTGTGTCTATTTCCATGCGCGCCCAAATACTATATGCACTTGACGCAGCAGATTCCACTAGTATATATTGTATTTCCTTGACTTTTTACTCGAGGCGATTGCTAATTTTGGAGAAAAAGAGACCCACATTTGGCCTGCCGATGGTACATATCTTTCTTCCACTTTTAATATAGTATAAAACGTATAGAAAACAAATTTTATATTGTTGGTCATATATTTGGTTAATACTTTATTAAATAAATAAATAATTAAACTTTTTAAAAATATAACAAAAAAGAGAAGTTTCAAAATGAAATACAATGCAAATTTGTTGGCAAACTAATATATTTTTGAGAAATTTTCTTGCCGCATAGTTAGGGTAATCGATTTTTGGGAGAAAAGAGCTTTACTTATGGCCTGCCGATGGTACCAGTTAAAAAACTAAAATTCGCAAAAATAAAAAAAATGAGTGCCTGTGAAGGTTTCGAACCTGCCAGTTTCATCCAGCAGGCCAAACGCTTACACCACTACACCACTGGAGCATATGCCTCAGTTGTTTTACTGAAGACTTATGAATTAAAATACATGTGGTCTAGGCAGCCGAGGATGGGGGGTGGGGGAAGAAATGAATACCTACTATCGTCCATTGAATAGATGCGGAGGAGGAGAAGAAAAGAAGAAGAAGAAGAAGAAGGAGGAGTTCGGACAAATGGTTTTGGGTGATTTTCACTTGTATTCTACAATTTTTGAGCGATTTCTCGCGAGTTTTTCATGATCTTCAACCAAATTTAATGAACTTTTTTTTGATTAAAGCTCTGTGTTTGCTGCGTCCATTGAGCCTACTCGCAGCACTGTAAACTGCCCATGGAATATTTGGCAGGCAATCATATTTTCAAAATCCGTAATAGGGTTGGTCCTTGGCTAAGAGGGGACTGTGCTTCCGCTCCGCTCGCACAACCCCAATTTTTTTATTGCCTTCAATTTTCAAAAATGCCAAGAATAAAAAAGCTGTTAGATGTTGAATATGAAAAACTATTTGGGTTTTTCGGAAATTTTCAAAACACAAAATATCACGTTTCATTATGCAGCGTTATTCAGGCCTTAGCGGCTGAGGTGGCGTGTCTTAGAAATCTGGTTTCGGATATTTTGACTGAAATGCTACAAAATAGCCATCTGGAAAAGTGAAGATAGGATCCTATGATGGCGCAGGTTCTTATTGTTTCATTTACTAGGTCGCCTCATCAAAGTTCAAGAGAAGCTAAGTGCAACAAGCTGCTGACAGTAGATTCAGTCAATGCTGTAAAAATAGACATTGCACTATGCGCACTTGCTGTCACAAAGGAGCCTTGGCTCAGACAAGGCCACATCAGCAGTGAAAATGCTGGAATTATATGTCCCTAGTAACCATGACTACATTAAAGAAACTGCTCACGAAGCAAATTTTATGCCCCTCTTGAAACATCAACCTAGCTAGTGACATGATTATTGTTAAAACATCATCGTGGTACTGGTAGAGAAGAAGGCAGGCTTGGTGAAATGGCTGGGAAGTTTAGAAAACTGGCTGGCTCAAAGGGGATAGCCAGTTATTGAGTTAGTTTGAGCTAGACTTGCATTAGTTGTTAGCATCCAGTGGTGTTGCAACGAAAAAATTTTCATTTGTGTGGTGTGACACGAGACACGAGCTGGGACCTGGTCATTTGTGTTTGTGTTGTTTCGTGCATGACACGAAACAATATTCATTTCGTGTGCACAGTCAAGTTTTTTGAAAAATTTCCGGCAAGTTTTGTGATGTCTTTTTTTCTCGCAAAAACACATGGAAAACGATGAGAAGTGCCTGAAAGAATGCCCTACACCTTATAGAGCACCCAACGGTTGCTCTGGAAGAGCAAAATGGCCTGCACACTGGCCTCCTGTAGACGATTGCGGCGGTTGTCTAAGAGAAGTCCCATGCGACTAAAAAGTCGCTCAGCATCAGAGGAGCTGGACGGGAGGGAGAGGACAGCAAGAGCCAGCTTTCGGAATAGAGAGGAAGGGTGAATGAGGCTGGCGATAGTGGCGTAGTTGGGTCGGTTGACGTCATCTGTGCTCCACCACTCCAGCTCAGAAAAAACTGGCCCTCTGGCCTGGAGGCAATGACACCTGAGTGAGCACACGGAAACAATACAAATTTGGAATTTTTCGTGTCGTGTCTTTTGTGACACAGAAAAACAACATACACGAAAAAAACGAAACAATATGCGATTTTTTTTTCCGTTTCGTGATTGTTTCATTGTTTCTGTGTGGGCCTATTGTTTCGTGTGCACATCACTGTTAGCATCTGTTGCACATTTTGTCCTGGTACCGAAACATCAGGCAAGCGGCTTCAGCTACAATTTCACCGAATTCCGGTATTGCTTCACTTCACATATGCTGGGAAGTTGGGTGAATTTGGGTGTCCGCTCAAAGAGAGCGGGGCACGGTAGGCTTTGCGTTTTATTTTAAAAATTGGATATTACCTTTTTCGCGAGGGCGATTCGATCTTTGTCACCCAATACTAGGCAGTTTTAGACTGCGAAATGGACACACCTCGCAAATATCCAGAGCAATTCAACAGAGATCTGAAAATTTGCGTCCATCTGCCTGATCTTCTATTTAGCAAAAGGCTATGCCATATAAAGCTTACAAGCTAGAAAATATATCGAAGACAAAAAAACTGTTTGGTGGTTATTCTAGCTACAAAGCATTATTTTTTTGTCCAAAACGCATTTTTCATTCTGATTTGCGTTGTCCTTCTTTTGTCCAAACGTTTACCTCCACTTGCATTGGCATGGCAAACCAGCTAGTACACCTATCTAGTGGCAAAGCATGGAACTGATCTTTATCCGAGCACAAACAGATGGCACTGGACCGGGGAGAAGAAGCAGTTCTTTCCAGTGTTCTCCCGCTTTTTGCCTTTTTCTGGTTTCCTGCAAATGGTCTGCCTTAGCTTCGCCTCAATTTCGCAGTGCCGAAAAAACTCATACTTTGACAGGCGTTTCCCGATTTTGAGGAAATTTTTTAGGTGACCCATGAGCCACTCTTCCGAGATGGGCAGGTGACCCGTCAATCTGAAATGCAGCCAAAAACTCAGGCTGGTTCAAAAGTGGCCAGAAGGAAATGCTCCAACCGCTGCTCCGTGGTGGGCTGAGCTGAGACGAAGTAGAGCAGAGCCATGAGGCAGAGGCTAAAGGCAATGAAGTTCTTCATTAGGGCGGAGGACAGGGGTTTGGCCTTCTAGTAGATGAAGGAGTAGAATGAGGCGGGAGGAAGAGGCAGGAGGAGGTGAACAAGGAGGAGGTGGGCGGATAGCGTGTCAGATTGAATCATCCTGGGTGATCTCGCGTCTTCGCCATAGTCATCCCACCGGATGTTGATCTTGCGTCATTAAACGCCATCACCGGATGTGCCCTGGGCTCATTAGACGAAGCTTAAAGGCCATAATAAAGCAAAGCTAAGATCAAAAATTGAAGAAAGTGTATCTGAGAAGCCTTTTTTCGTTATTTTCTGTGTTCATTTGATAACTTATCGTCAAGTCAGTGCACAGCATAAATTTAAGTGCTTGCAGTCAGCAGAGTACAAACTGCAAAATAAAATGTTGACAGGCAAGTTATTATTGAACATTTAGAAATTAATTACAAAATTGGAACTAGAACTATTGCACTAAAAAACTATTGGAACAATTGGAATTTTAGGGCACAAATTGGAACTATTTCCAAAAATGATAAGAAACATGATCTAGCAACCCAGTGCCCTGAAACTACCTGAACGGGTGCCAGATGTTTCTTAGCGAATGTCAGGGCACCCGAGGGTCGCTAGCAGTGGCGGATATAGGATTTTGGTTGGGGGGGGGGGGGGGATTTTGGTCAAAATTTTAAAGTAGACTAACTTAATGCTTTTTTTTGACAAGACCTATCTAAAAGGATGAAATTTTTCCCCTTCTTGAAAGTTTCGTGGGGGGGGGGGGGGGGGAAATCCTCCCCACCCCCCCCCCCGAAATCCGTTCGGGGGGGGGGAACGTCCCCCTCCTCCCCCCTATATCCGCCACTGGTCGCTAGAGCATGTTTTTGAAATTATTGGAAATAGTTCCAATATGTGTCCCTAAAGTTCCAATAGTTCTTTTAGTACAATTGTTCTAGCTCCAATTTTTGTAATTGTAATTGTTTTTTGTAATTGTAATGAGGCCGCAGACTAGGTGCAGAGTGCGCATGGCGGCCAGGCACTCGGTGGAGGTGAGGTTGGCGCTCCAGTTGCCCGCCATGTCTCTCGGCTAGTTTGACTGCTTGTTCTTTTGCCTGACTTCCTGGGCGCTTTGGGCACGTAGGCGGAGTTCCGTCCTTAGGCCTGGCTCCCTATGTCCTCTTCGCCGCTAGCTCTAGCCCTACCAATTAGGCTGGGCAGCAATCTTCAGTTGACGTTATCCGCAATGTCCACTAAAAAAGTTAGTTAATAAGCATTCACTGACCTACTATTACTGTGCCTCAGAAGAAACTACTGGGCACAAAAACATGGAGAAGGAAAATATTAAAAAAAACAAGCATTGAGACCTAGATTGCGCTTCAATCCAAGTCTCACCTGTTGTTGCAGGGACGACACTCATAACACATTTCATTTTTGTGTCATCCATTTGAACAGGCAAGAATGTAGCAGAATCACTGCTAGGTCTTTCTTTGATCAGCTAGCAATCACGGTAGCAGTTTTCATAGTCCAATTCGCCCTTAGAGTCCCGCGCAAGGCAAAAGGGTCCATCAATGCCGTCTGGGTTGGCGCAGAAATTGCCTGTCCATCAAACTTCTTGAGCAGACCGCCCTTCAAAAAGGCATTCACCTATTTCCTCCACACTCATGCCAGTGGTGGGCTTTCCCTCCCTATTCCAGTAGCCTGTCATCGACGCATCAATATTCCACGCCACACACTCTGCAATGGAGCAGGCTAGGGCAAGCAAGGCATTTTGGGGCTACTGAACTAGTAAAGCCTATGTATCGCAACATAATCAACTTACGCTGCTGTCCTTCTAAGCCTATCATCTTATGCTGCTGTCGCACTAAGCATCATTCTGTCAACAGCTAGCTACCTGTCAAACAGAGTTGCAACTAAAGACAACCTTTTCCGCTCTTGCTACGATTGCGCCCCACAGCAACAGTCTCCCGCGTTGAGTGGAAGGCATTGCTGCAGGGTGCCTTCTTGTTCAGGGCGCAGTTGTGCACTGGGTCCACACAGCGGACTTGGAGCAGGGCAGGGTTGAGGGATTTGCGGGAGGAGACAATCCTGCACCAGCACTGATTAGAATAGCAATTGGAAGGAAGGAGAAGGATGGACAGGTCGAGCATCTCCTGGATGGACAAGTCCTGGCACTCCGGGTAGCAGTACTCCCAGTCCTGCTCCCAGGCCTGCTCTTTGCTGTTCCACACAGTCTCGCCCACCAGACAGGAGGGGCCGCTGTGGAGGCCTAGCTTCACGTTGACACACAGGTTGCCTGCCATTTGCTCACCTTCCAAGTCGCTCTTCCACTCTTTCCTCTCTCACGCTTATACGCCGTGCGAGTTACATTAGAATGTCTGTCTATCCATTCGTAAATTCGCAATGAAACCGCCGCTGAGGTGGTGTTCAACGAGGAAGAAGACTGCCACAAGCAACGATCAGAAAATAAGACTGCTTTCTTATTCGACTTTCAAATTCATTAATTGTACAACGGTGATATTTAATTAAAGATATGATACCTAACCAAAACATATTCAAATTACCCTTCGAAAATTGCCAACGCCTAAATATGTCGGATTAGCAGTCAATTTCTCCTCATCTACCAGATGGGAAGAACACCAATTTGCTGCGCCGAATAGCCAGTCTCTTTCACTAGCTTCGCGTGCCAATTGTAGCCCCAGTTGAGACAGGGCTTGCCGCTGAGGCTGCGCCTGCGAGGGTTGGCCAGCGCTGCCTTCGCACCTTCACTTTTGACCAACTGCTCACAGGTTGCCTTGTTCATGCACTGCTGCTTAACGTCCACGCACTGTTGCTGCTTGCTGCATGCCAGCTTGAAACATCAGCTTCGTGGGCAGCTAAGGAGGATGCTTACACTTGCGCTGAGGAAGCCAGAGGGCAGAGGAGCAGCAAAAAAAGGAACATCATTTTAATTTGGAGTTTGGAGACTGTGTAAAACTGTGCGGGTTTTGGGAATAAAAGGGGGTGCTTGGGGGTTTTGGAATTTATTAACGAATAATAATTGATGAGCCAGCTGACTCTAGAGTTCATACAACGGACTCTAGAGTCCATACAACGCTATATCTGGTACCATCGGCAAGCCAAATTTAGTCTCTTTTCTCCAAAAATTGAAAATACCCGAGTGACAAGGTAAGGCCAGCGCCAATAGGTGCGCGGCCTGGGCTGATGGGGTGAGCCCCCCCCAAAGGTTACACCCCCCCCCCAATGGGGTTTCACCCACCCCCCAAGAGATACACCCTCCCCCCAAGGGTTACACCCACCCCCCAAGGGTTACACCCCCCCCCCCCCAAGATATATATATTGAAAATATTTTTATTGCCTTAACATACTTCTCTTTACATATCTCGAAGTTTTAACTCAAGGAATTTTTATATAAACAATTATATACCTACTTTTTTTGAAACACAGTTAGTCTATACCGGATGGCGGGCGCATGCCTATCAGGAGTAGGGGCTTGTCCCCTAAAAGGAGTACCTTTCAAGATTCCAACTGAAGGGCTTAGACGCATGCTCGGCCTCGACGAGGTCATGACTGTGGCAGTACCTAATATACTATGATCAACTAGTAGGTACTGCCACAGTCATGACCTCGTCGAGGACGAGCATGCGTCTAAGCCCTTCAGTTGGAATCTTGAAAGGTACTCCTTTTAGGGGATAAGCCCCTACTCCTAGTAGGCATGCGCCCGCCATCCGGTATAGACTAACTATTTTTCAAAAAAAAAAGTAGGTATATAGTTGTTTATATAAAAATTCCTTGAGTTTAAATTTCGAGATATATACAGAAGAGTATTTTAAGCTAATAAAAATTTTTTCAATATAGTACCCTGGGGGGGGGGGGTGTATCTCTTGGGGGGAGGGTGTATCTCTAGGGGGGGGGGGTGTATCTTTGGGGGGGGGGGGGTGTAACCTTTGGGGGGGGGGCTCACCCCATCAGCCGCGGCCTGATTTAAACTCCACCGTCTGCAGCGCCACATAAAGTATTAACTCATTTAAAGTTGTGCTCAAAGTTAATGCTGATTTCATTGAAAACCCTGTCCACAAAAAAGTCAGTTAATAAGCATTCGCTGACCTACTATTACTGAGCCTCCAAAACTACAGCGGAGAATGAGTTGGAGTGTGACATACTGAATATGAGACCTGGATCTTCATAGTTGATAAAATTGAGATTGTATTGTTTTTATGTATTATTTTTATGTTTTTATGTTTTTTTATTTATGTTTTTATGTTTTTATGTATTTATTTATGTTAATTTGAGTAGTTGCGCTTTTCTAGCCCTATGAATAGTCCAGTGACAAGGGAGAGGCTGTCACGAGTAAAATTTTTGAAAATCTCACCATCTGTCCCTCTAAAGTAAGCCTGATGAATTTCTCACAGAGCACTTGATGTTAATTAAAGTTGATAGTCTGATAAAGATGACTTGAACTGAGACTAATGTCATCGTGAGAAAAGGAGCAGCGGGTACTGCTGATAAGGAATGGGCAAATACTGGCATAGCTTGATCACACCAGTTTTGTGGAATAATGTCTCTATACACGGTCGGTTAGACTTCCTTGCAAGCCCAAAAGTTTAAAGTGGAAGATCCACCGAAATTGCTTTGCAGCTTTCTTATTCAACCAGCTCCTGGTGAACCCCTCCGCATCTCCTCAAAGCGAGAAAGCTTGTACGATTTCAATTCATAATCGTGCCAATTCAATTTTTACAAAACACTCCTTTCTTCGTTTATTTAAACTCAAAAATTATTTCCAAAAGCAGTGAAACCATGACGTTTCCAATCTTGAAACATTTGAATGAAATAAGCATTATTTTAGTAGATGCATCAGTATGGGGTCGCGGCTATCACTACTGCGTTCACTATGCCGAGCCTCATCTTGTTCTGCAAGATGGCACCTGCTTCTTTGCCAATACAGCGCTTGCGTTATCATTTTTGCGCGGCCGCGGAGGGCAGGGCAGTCAGAGCTCCGTAGGCCGGAGGGCATGGGTGCGAAGCATGCTAGGCGAAGCGTAGGGGCCGTAGCACCCGTGCCCGGAGGCCGGAGGAGCTCTGGCGCCCTGCCCGAAGCGGCGGGCGGCCAAGGCCAGCTTAAGCAGTTACCCCATTTTTGCGTCCGTCTTTCCGCATATATATATATATATATACTAGTAATGTGGGTCAGTGGCCGCGCTACCCGCGGCCCCCGAGATTTAAGTTATGTGACAGCATGGAGGTGTATTTATTTATATATACCTCGCTGGTGACAGGTAATGCCTCTTCATATCTTCCTTAATTACAATCATAGCCACGTAATCACTGCATCATGGCCTTTCCAGCCACTACACAACATGAAAGCCTCAAATAACTGAAAAGATGCAAGAGAATTCTTTAAGCCACTGCACCTTAATCGTATAGCTGCTGCAAACACTGACTCAACCTTGCCTTGACAAATTACTTGATTCATCCCAAATACATCACTCCTGGGTAGGCCAAAAATCGAAAAATTGGCATCAGTCAATCCATTTTGTTTCAAATATTTTACTCAAAACTTTGAAAACTAACCAATGGATTTAATGCAAAACTCTTGTAGCTTTAATTTAAAAAAAAGTCCGACAGAAAATGTTAAAAAATGGAGGATTTATGAAGTTTCAAAGTCAAAAAAGGATCAAAAATGGCAAAAATGGACATGTTTTTGTTTATTTCATATTTTCAGCATTACCCATACAAAGCGCGCCCCAAAAAATATTAAATAACTCCTCAAGATCGTTACATAGAGCTATCATATGCCATGATACAAGAAGAATCCAGGTACCCCCGAGACCCCTCCCAAAATGGCATCACGCGTATTATATTGGGCTGGCGCGAACGGAGCTTTAGCGTAGTGTCAGCGCCCAGCCCCTCTTTTCGACCCAGGTGTACGTTTTGAGGGTTATTGCTAGATCTTAATTTTGATAAGCCTCTTGCTCCTCACAGGAAGCTCCATTCGCTTTGATTTTTGTTGCAATAGAAAGAGCATATGCAAATTGACCAAAACTCGCGAGAAATCGCTCAAAAATTGTAGAATACAAGTGAAAATCACCCAAAACCATTTGTCCGAACTCCTCCTTCTTCTTCTTCTTCTTCTTCTTCTCCTCCTCCGC
>JASANA010003026.1:0-22169 GCA_030248095.1 Ptycholaimellus sp. GST1_10
GAGCTGCTGCAAAGACTGATCTCACATAGTGCATGTTGTGGGCAGAGCTGCTGCAAAGACTGCTCTCACGTAGTGCATGTTGTGGGCAGAGCTGCTGCAAAGACTGATCTCACGTAGTGCATGTTGTGGGCAGAGCTTCTGCAAATACTGCTCTCACATAGTGCATATTCTGGGTCGAGCTGCTGCAAAGACTGCTCTCACGTAGTGCATGTTGTGGGCATAGCTGCTGCAAAGACTGCTCTCACGTAGTGCATGTTGTGGGCAGAGCTGCTGCAAAGACTGCTCTCACGTAGTGCATGTTGTGGGCAGAGCTGCTGCAAAGACTGATCTCACGTAGTAGTGCTTGTTGAGGGCAGAGCTTTTGCAAATACTGCTCTCACATAGTGCATATTCTGGGTTGAGCTGCTGCAAAGACTGCTCTCACGTAGTGCATGTTGTGGGCATAGCTGCTGCAAAGACTGCTCTCACGTAGTGCATGTTGTGGGCAGAGCTGCTGCAAAGACTGCTCTCACGTAGTGCATGTTGTGGGCAGAGCTGCTGCAAAGACTGCTCTCACGTAGTGCATGTTGTGGGCAGAGCTGCTGCAAAGACTTCTCTCACGTAGTGCATGTTGTGGGCAGAGCTGCTGCAAAGACTGATCTCACGTAGTGCATGTTGTGAGCAGAGCTTTTGCAAATACTGCTCTCACATAGTGCATATTCTGGGTCGAGCTGCTGCAAAGACTGCTCTCACGTAGTGCATGTTGTGGGCAGAGCTGCTGCAAAGACTGCTCTCACGTAGTGCATGTTGTGGGCAGAGCTGCTGCAAAGACTGCTCTCACGTAGTGCATGTTGTGGGCAGAGCTGCTGCAAAGACTGCTCTCACGTAGTACATGTTGTGGGCAGAGCTGCTGCAAAGACTGCTCTCACGTAGTGCATGTTGTGGGCGGAGCTGCTGCAAAGACTGCTCTCACATAGTGCATGTTGTGGGCAGAGCTGCTGCAAATACTGCTCTCACATAGTGCATATTCTGTTCATAGCTGCTTCAAATACTGCTCTCACGTAGTGCTTGTTGTGGGCAGATCTGCTGCAAAGACTGCTCTCATGTAGTTCTTGATGTGGGCAGAGCTGCTGCAAAGATTGCTTTCACATAGTGCATGTTGTGGGCGGAGCTTCTGAAAAGACTGCTCTCACGTATTGCATGTTGTGGGCAGAGCTGCAGCAAAGAATGCTCTCACGTAGTTCTTGTTGTGGGCAGAGCTGCTGAAAAGACTGCTCTCACGTAGTGCATGTTGTGGGCAGAGCTGCTGCAAAGACTGCTCTCACGTAGTGCATGTTGTGGGCAGAGCTGCTGCAAAGACTGCTCTCACGTAGTGCATGTTGTGGGCAGAGCTGCTGCAAAGACTGCTCTCACGTAGTGCATGTTGTGGGCAGAGCTGCTGCAAAGACTGCTCTCACGTAGTGCATGTTCTGGGCAGAGCTGCTGCAAAGACTGCTCTCACGTAGTGCATGTTGTGGGCAGAGCTGCTGCAAAGACTGCTCTCACGTAGTGCATGTTGTGGGCAGAGCTTCTGCAAAGACTGCTCTCACATAGTGCATATTGTGGGCAGAGCTGCTGCAGAGACTGCTCTCACGTAGTGCATGTTGTGGGCAGAGCTGCTGCAAAGACTCTCACGTAGTGCATGTTGTGGGCAGAGCTGCTGCAAAGACTGCTCTCACGTAGTGCATGTTGTGGGCAGAGTGTGCTGCAAAGACTGCTCTCACGTAGTGCATGTTGTGGGCAGAGCTTCTGCAAAGACTGCTCTCACGTAGTGCATGTTGTGGGCAGAGCTGCTGCAAAGACTGCTCTCACGTAGTGCATGTTGTGGGCAGAGCTTCTGCAAATACTGCTCTCACATAGTGCATATTGTGGGCAGAGCTGCTGCAAAGACTGCTCTCACGTAGTGCATGTTGTGGGCAGAGCTGCTGCAAAGACTGCTCTCACGTAGTGCATGTTGTGGGCAGAGCTGCTGCAAAGACTGCTCTCACGTAGTGCATGTTGTGGGCAGAGCTGCTGCAAAGACTGCTCTCACGTAGTGCATGTTGTGGGCAGAACTGCTGCAAAGACTGCTCTCACGTAGTGCATGTTGTGGGCAGAGCTGCTGCAAAGACTGCTCTCACGTAGTGCATGTTGTGGGCAGAGCTGCTGCAAAGACTGCTCTCACGTAGTGCATGTTGTGGGCAGAGCTGCTGCAAAGACTGCTCTCACGTAGTGCATGTTGTGGGCAGAGCTGCTGCAAAGAATGCTCTCACATAGTGTTTGTTCTGGGCTGAGCTGCTGCAAATACTGCTCTCACATAGTGCATACTGTGGGCAGAGCTGCTGCAAAGACTGCTCTCACGTAGTGCATGTTGTGGGCAGAGCTGCTGCAAAGACTGCTCTCACGTAGTGCATGTTGTGGGCAGAGCTGCTGCAAAGACTGCTCTCACGTAGTGCATGTTGTGGGCAGAGCTGCTGCAAAGACTGATCTCACGTAGTGCATGTTGTGGGCAGAGCTTCTGCAAATACTGCTCTCACATAGTGCATGTTGTGGGCAGAGCTGCTGCAAAGACTGCTCTCACGTAGTGCATGTTGTGGGCAGAGCTGCTGCAAAGACTGCTCTCACGTAGTGCATGTTGTGGGCAGAGCTGCTGCAAAGACTGCTCTCACGTAGTGCATGTTGTGGGCAGAGCTGCTGCAAAGACTGCTCTCACGTAGTGCATGTTGTGGGCAGAGCTGCTGCAAATACTGCTCTCACGTAGTGCATGTTGTGGGCAGAGCTGCTGCAAAGACTGCTCTCACGTAGTGCATGTTGTGGGCAGAGCTTCTGCAAATACTGCTCTCACGTAGTGCATGTTGTGGGCAGAGCTGCTGCAAAGACTGCTCTCACGTAGTGCATGTTGTGGGCAGAGCTGCTGCAAAGACTGCTCTCACGTAGTGCATGTTGTGGGCAGAGCTGCTGCAAAGACTGCTCTCACGTAGTGCATGTTGTGGGCAGAGCTGCTGCAAAGACTGCTCTCACGTAGTGCATGTTGTGGGCAGAGCTTCTGCAAATACTGCTCTCACGTAGTGCATGTTGTGGGCAGAGCTGCTGCAAAGACTGCTCTCACGTAGTGCATGTTGTGGGCAGAGCTGCTGCAAAGACTGCTCTCACGTAGTGCATGTTGTGGGCAGAGATGCTGCAAAGACTGCTCTCACGTAGTGCATGTTGTGGGCAGAGCTGCTGCAAATACTGCTCTCACGTAGTGCATGTTGTGGGCAGAGCTGCTGCAAAGACTGCTCTCACGTAGTGCATGTTGTGGGCAGAGCTTCTGCAAAGACTGCTCTCACATAGTGCATATTCTGGGTCGAGCTGCTGCAAAGACTGCTCTCACGTAGTGCATGTTGTGGGCAGAGCTGCTGCAAAGACTGCTCTCACGTAGTGCATGTTGTGGGCAGAGCTTCTGCAAATACTGCTCTCACATAGTGCATATTCTGGGTCGAGCTGCTGCAAAGACTGCTCTCACGTAGTGCATGTTGTGGGCAGAGCTGCTGCAAAGACTGCTCTCACGTAGTGCATGTTGTGGGCAGAGCTGCTGCAAAGACTGCTCTCACGTAGTGCATGTTGTGGGCAGAGCTTCTGCAAATACTGCTCTCACATAGTGCATATTCTGGGTGGAGCTGCTGCAAAGACTGCTCTCACGTAGGACATGTTGTGGGCAGAGTTGCTGCAAAGAATGCTCTCACGTAGTGCATGTTGTGGGTGGAGCTTCTGCAAAGACTGCTCTCACGTAGTGCATGTTGTGGGCAGAGCTGCTGCAAATACTGCTCTCACGTAGTGCACGTTGTGGGCAAAGCTGCTGCAAAGACTTCTCTCACGTAGTATATGTTGTGGGCAGAGCTGCTGCAAAGACTGATCTCACGTAGTGCATGTTGTGGGCAGAGCTGCTGCAAAGACTGATCTCACGTAGTGCATGTTGGGGACATAGCTGCTGCAAAGCAAAGACTGCTCTCACATAGTGCATATTCTGGACAGAGCTGCTGCAAAGACTGCTCTCACGTAGTGCATGTTGTGGGCATAGCTTCTGCAAAGACTGCTCTCACGTAGTGCATGTTGTGGGCAGAGCTGCTGCAAAGACTGCTCTCACGTAGTGCATGTTGTGGGCAGAGCTGCTGCAAATACTGCTCTCACATAGTACATGTTGTGGGCAGAGCTGCTGCAAAGACTGCTCTCACGTAGTGCATGTTGTGTGCGGAGCTGCTGCAAAGACTGCTCTCACATAGTGCATGTTGTGGGCAGAGCTTCTGCAAATACTGCTCTCACATAGTGCATATTCTGGGTCGAGCTGCTTCAAATACTGCTCTCACGTAGTGCATGTTGTGGGCAGAGCTGCTGCAAAGATTGCTCTCACGTAGTGCATGTTGTGGGCAGAGCTGCTGCAAAGATTGCTCTCACGTAGTGCATGTTGTGGGCGGAGCTGCTGCAAAGACTGCTCTCACGTAGTGCATGTTGTGGGCAGAGCTTCTGCAAATACTGCTCTCACATAGTGCATATTCTGGGTCGAGCTGCTGCAAAGACTGCTCTCACGTAGTGCATGTTGTGGGCATAGCTGCTGCAAAGACTGCTTTCACGTAGTGCATGTTGTGGGCAGAGCTGCTGCAAAGATTGCTCTCACGTAGTGCACGTTGTGGGCGGAGCTGCTGCAAAGACTGCTCTCACGTAGTGCATGTTGTGGGCAGAGCTTCTGCAAATACTGCTCTCACATAGTGCATATTCTGGGTCGAGCTGCTGCAAAGACTGCTCTCACGTAGTGCATGTTGTGGGCAGAGCTGCTGCAAAGACTGCTCTCACGTAGTGCATGATGTGGGCAGAGCTTCTGCAAATACTGCTCTCACATAGTGCATATTCTGGGTCGAGCTGCTTCATATACTGCTCTCACGTAGTGCATGTTGTGGGCAGAGCTGCTGCAAAGATTGCTCTCACGTAGTGCACGTTGTGGGCGGAGCTGCTGCAAAGACTGCTCTCACGTAGTGCATGTTGTGGGCAGAGCTGCTGCAAAGACTGCTCTCACATAGTGCATAGTTGTGGGAAGAGTGTACTGCAAAGACTGCTCTCACGTAGTGCATGTGGTGGGCAGATGTTGACTGCAAATAATGCTCTCACATAGTGCATGTTGTGGGCAAAGCTGCTGTAAAGACTGCTCTCACGTAGTGCATGTTGTGGGCAGAGCCGACTGCAAACTACTGCTCTCACGTAGTGCACGTTGTGGGCAGAGCAGTACTGCAAAGACTCCTATCACGAATCATATGGCTCGCAGAACCAACCTATACATACGGCTGCTCCATGCCCAAACCAGCCTTTACCTGGACCTTCACCTGGACCTCCCCTGCTAATATATACATACACACCTAGTAACACCTGCGAAGAGGGCTGCGAAGGGGGTTGCGAAGAGGGCTGTGAAGAGGGCTGTGAAGAGGGCTGCGAAGGGGGCTGTGAAGGGGGCTGTGAAGAGGGCTGCGAAGAGGGCTGTGAAGAGGGCTGTGAAGGAGAATTTGGGAGGAAAAGTATTTGGGAGGGTTACCTAAGCCTGGATGGAGTTTGCTAAGCAGGGATATTTACTAATCGCAAGCATGATTATAGGTGAGTCTAGGTATATAAGCAGGGGGCTGCGAAGGGGGCTGCGAAGGGGGCTGTGAAGGAAGGGGAAGTGTGCAATGCTGATGCAAGACTGAGCCTTTCTATAGGTGAGTGTATATATTCTATACTTGTAATGTCTTAGGCTTAGGTAAAAAGGCAGGCAGGGGTGGTGGTGAAGGTGGTGGTGAAGGTGGTGGTGAAGGTGGTGGTGAAGGTGGTGGTGAAGGTGGTGGTAAAAGGCTGGAGGAAGTATGCAGGGGTAGGATTTCCTGAGCAGGGGGGGTGGTGGTGAAGGTGGTGGTGAAGGTGGTGAAGGCTGGTTTGGAGGAAAGGATTTGGTGCAGGAGGTGGTGGTGAAGGTGGTGGTGAAGGCTGGTTTGGGAAGAAAAGTATGAGGGAAGGGAATGACTGAGCAGGGGTGGTGGTGAAGGTGGTGGTGAAGGTGGTGGTGCACTTCGCAGCTCCCATGGCCTGATCTGTAGCAACACCAAACATTCATCAGAACACCGCTCTCATGTAGCGCGATTTCAGTGTACTGCTCCACCCATGATTGTCGCAGTGCAGTGAGGATTGGCCTATCTGAACAGTGCCACATCGCCCTTCAATCATGGGCATTTGCACTGCGCAGCTCCCATGGCCTGATCTGTAGCAACACCAAACATTCATCAGAACACCGCTCTCATGTAGTGCGATTTCAGTGTACTGCTCCACCCATGATTGTCGCAGTGCAGTGAGGATGGGCCCATATGAACAGTGCCACAGTGCCCTTCAATCATGGGCTGTTGCACTGTGCAGCTCCCATGGCACGATCTGTAGCAACACCAAATATGCATCAGCACACCGCTCTCACGTAGCGTGATTTCAGTGTACTGATCCACCCATGTTTGGTTACTCATCCACCCAAGATATCTGAAATTCCATCATGGGGCCGATTAACGGGTCAAAAACTGAAAAAAGTGCAATTTTACGGAAATTTTGGGTAAAATCTTTGGGCACCGCGGAGTGGCCTCAAGGGCCGCTCCGCGGTCTATAGAGGTTACTGAACTTTTGTCCTGATATATGCGTATATATATATATATATATCTGGAATGGTCGGGGTCATGCCATTCTCAATGGATTTTGACAAACTGGTTTCTTCTGGAAAGCTAATTTTTGCCTTTACAAATATGGCAGGGTGGAAGTGGTTTTCAAACAGTTGAAACATTACTTTTTTGGGTAGCAAGGTTCAACAATGGGGTGTGCTGAGAAATGATGAATTCTCAACGGATTTGGACACACTTTTATTCCCTGATAGGTAATAATGTTTTAGGAAGATCTTGAGGGATGGAACCAGTCCCGGAGCATTTGAAACATTACTTTTTTGGGTAGAAAAGTTGAAATACGGGTTATGCTGATAAATGGCGAATTCTTAAAGGATTTGGACACACTTTTTTCATGAAAGGTGATGAAATATTAGAAAGATCCGGAGGGGTGGAACTGGCCACGGAATATTTGAAACATTATTTTTTGGGGTAGAAAGGTTGAAAAAGGGGTATGCTCAGAAATGTGGAAAGGTAATGATATTTTAGGGAAGGACTGGCATTTTAGAAATGTGGAAGGGATGATGTGCTTCGCGGTCACCTATTGCGCTATGTGCCATATACTTGTTTTCCTACCCCCTACCAATTTTCACTTCTCTAGCTTATTTTGGGCTGGAGAAATGAATTTTCAAATTTAGGTGTACAAAAATGTACTACCCCCCTGTATCACTGCATTCACAGCCTCGCTGGCCCCACCTCGGAGGATGACTGGGAGGGCATGGACAATTTCCACGACGCCATCGTTCAAACAGACCGCCAGCTAGGTGCTCTAGGACAGCCAGACCAAGCTCTCAACACACTTGCCTTCACCCTCTATACTCGCCTACCAGCCAAACTCTGCTCCAACCTTGCCCATCGCTGAGTACAAGCAGGCCTGAACCAGTATCCGGTTTACGTCAGTCTGGAAGGCTACATGCAGCTTGAGCTCAGCTCGCTGCCCCTGGGGCTCAACTTCTACACCTCCAGCGACCTCCTCGCCGGCATCTGCCAAGACCGCCAGCAGCGGTGTTGGGAATCCAGAGGCAGCACAGCCGCCGACTCCCACCCAGGCCAATCAAAAAATCAGAAAAACCTAAAAAGAGTCAAAAGGAAAGAAAGGAGGGGGCAAACGAGCTGAAAAGACCAGCGTAGGGGAGGAGAAGCCCAAACCTGCAGCCAGCCCCAAGTATACGCTATGCAAGAGCATGGAACACTGGCTCAGCGACTGCACTACAGCATGGCGGGCAGCCGACGGGAGGCGGTGAGGAAAGAGAAGCTGTGCCTGAATTGCCTCGACCACGATCATCTGGTGGAATACTGCCGCTCTAAGTTTGTCTGCCGTGTCTGCAAGCGCCAGCACCACAAGGCCCTGCACGAGGATTGGCGCGAGAACGCCGTCAATGCCTTTGCTCACGCCAAGTTCAGCCACGGCCCCATCGACTGCCCCATGGAAGCTGCCTTCGACAAAGCATCTCCTCTATGCCTGGAGTCATCATGGGCTCCTTCGACGAAAAGGCTGTGAACATGGACTCCAGTCTCTTCGCACCCAGATTCCAGCTCGTGGACTCCGGCAGCTCCATTGGATTGCCACGAAGGTATAATGTGGTAAGTTTGGTCAAAGGCGAAAGAACCTGTCTCATTTGTTCCCAGTCATTCAGTTTGTTGTTATTAAACCAGAAGTCTGCCAAATCTGACAATTCGCCAATTCCATAAAAAATGAAAAAGATAATTTGGAGGATGACAGGGTATTATCGGCTATCGCCAATAGATGCGCGGCCTTATTCACTTTGTTAAGCAATGATTTGTATAATCAGCATGTAGGTTCAAGAAATACTTATATAAAGCAAACAAAAGTAAAACGTAACAAAATTGCCCAGGTTTAGTTTTGGTTTCTGAGGCTTTTTAATGATAAAAGTAATCTAGATAATAATAAATGATAAAAAAAGTAAAATACAATTTTTCGAAAAATTTTCGAATTTAAAGCTCTCCATCTACGGCCCCTACGCTACGCCTAGCATGCTTCGCATGCTAGGCTACGAGTTGACGAGATGCGGGTGCCAAATGAAGGTGCGGGAAAGGAGGGTGAAAGGAGGTTGAGAGAGAGTGGGTCGAAGCGAAGGACTCGAAGCAGGGAGGGGGGGAGAAGGCTGGTGTCTGAATGAGTCCTAGACCGGATCTCTGAAGAGACACCGGTCCCCAGAAAAGAAAGAGGGGCAGAAGGGGATGAGATGAGAGGCAGAGTCCGGCTAGTCCTGGGTCAGTTGGCTTGCTTGAATCTGGTGGTCCATGGCGCGGAGACCCCGGACAAAGAGCGGCGGACAGGGGAGAGAAGCGGCGGCGGTCCCAAGCTGGGCTCCCGCGGATGGGGCTGTCAGCCGAGCAGGCGGAGCATAGTCTGGATCAGCGCGGTCTGGATCATCACCTCTCCCTCCTCCTCCTTGGAGACCTTCCCGCGGCAAAGCTCAGCTTGATGGTGCTGGCGGAGAGTGAAGAGGTACTTGGTGCTCCAGTGCTCCCAGAACACCCAGCGGCACTGCTCCAGGCGCTGGACCTCGCGACGCAGACGCCCAGCTGGAGTGGAGGCTGGTAAGGCCACCAGGTCCAGCTCCAAACACTATTTGCTTCGTTTTCTCAAACCTTCCACAGCCAAAATTTGTCTTTCTCGCATTCAATCCTTTTCTGCTTAAATCTTTATGTTCCAAATTGTCTCCAGTTATGCAAAAAACGGCTGACTCCCACAATCCCCCCCATGGCGCTTGCCCCCCCCCCGCGCCCCCCCCACCACATCTGCCCCTCCCCCATGGTCGAACCCCCCCCCCCCAAATCTAAGATGCTCCTAACCATGTGCAAGGTGCTCAATCAGTGCTCAAATCGGCAAATCGGCATTTGGGGGGGGGGGACAATTGGAAAAGTTTTCGTTGGGGGACAATTGGAAAAGTTTTCGTTTGGGGGGGCAATTGGAAAAGTTTTCGTTTGGGGGGGGGGCAATTGGAAAAGTTTTCGTTTGGGGGGGGGGGACAATTGGAAAAGTTTTCGTTTGGGGGGGGGGACAATTGGAAAAGTTTTCGTTTGGGGGGGGGGGGGGACAATTGGAAAAGAAAACAAGTACTTTTTGAGCTTATCACCTATGTTTGCGGGTCTCTAAGCAACTATACTTGGTACTGCCACAGTATACACGGGTTTTGACTAAGCCTAAGAGGGAAAACAGAATCAGTATCCAAGCTGTATTCAAGATAAGTAGAAAAAATGCTAGGGGGGGGGGACTCGACGATGGGGGGGGGGATTTGTACAGGGGGGGGGGCACGTCAGTGGTGGGGGGGCAAACGCTTGGGGGGGGGGCAACCCCGTTGGGGGGGGGATTGTGGGAGTGAGCCCAAAAAACCAATGATTTTATGGCTGAAGACCTACTGCACCATCATACTCTGGCAGAAATTCATATTTGGGTATAATGTATAGATTGAGCTGGAATGAGGGCAAAAAAGGACCACAATTCTGTTGACGGCAGCCTCTACGGCACTGAAGGAGACGCTGCTGTACATGCTGCATTCCTTGACGTGCATCTCCTTCATCGCCCAATCTCCTTCCGCAGCATCGCATTCTCTGCTTTCAGGCGTTGAACCTCTCGCTGTGACTGCCAATTACCCACCAATTCTCAACAGTCAAATGATACCCATGAAATGAAAAGCTAGCCTCCAGCAATCGGGTGTAGGAGTTCTGTGAATTGGCATTCTTGTCTTGGCAGCCACTGCTTGGCTTGTCTTTTGCTCTAGGTTCAGCTGCTAAATGAATTCTACCTGACCAAAATCAATATTTTTATGAATAAGTTTAAGTTATCAAAAGGTTTGACTTACGTTGCAGAGACTCGTCCATCCTTTCTCCAGAAATTTCCATGGCATCTGCTGTGAATGAATAGGAAAGGCTACAAATAGCAGTTATGTGTGAATTCAAAATGCGCAGTTTGCTTTGACTGATTATCTTTCTTCCCTTGCTTGCTTCCTGCAAATACATTGGGAAGAATTATGGCACTGAGTGAGGCAAAATAGCAAAGTGACAGCAAGCAATGGAGTGGCTAGATGAAGATTTGGACGTGCTGCTGGAAGGGAGCCAGATCATTGGGGAGACCGAAATAGCCTCTTCTCAGCCTGTGACCAGCCAACAGCTCCCAGGTCCAAGTCTGCCATAATCAAAACCAAGCAGTCAGATACAAAGCAGCCAGCTCTGGTCTAGCCGCTACATCGCTAGAGACTTTGTCATGGACCTACCTTCTCTCTTTCGTCAGACCATCATCGACATCACATCCGACCAGCGCTTAAAGGCATCTTCCTCTTTTCCTTTGAGATGATTCAATAAAGAGGCTCTTCCCTATGCAGATGGACTGTAAATCTGATTCTGGGATGGTCATCTGTGGCCTTGCTCAGTCACTGATGGATGACATGGATGGAATGGACATGACAGTAGCTGAAGGAGCCGCTGTTCATGGAACTCTGATACATGGTTGGGAAGAGCAGAGGAGGCTCACTGGCGACTAGGAAGGATGCAGCATTTGCCGACGCCCAAAAGAACATCCTCTTCAGACCCACCGGGCTACCCGCCAAATGTAACATCGTCCTCAGCGCCCTGGACAATGCAGGGATCCCCATTACACAGCGCAACGTGGCTGCCCTGTTTGTGCCCCAGCTCGTCATCTCATTCCTCACCATTCTCGTCACCGTCAATCTCTCCCATGTCCGCCCTCTCATCGAAGATGCCAACTCCGGCCAATCTGCTGTCAACATCCAGTCCAAGCCTGGCGTCATAGCCTATTGTGACGGTTCTACCCTCGTCTTTATCCATTTTCTTTTCCCTTCTCACATGCATCGGTTGGCAGGCTATGCCTTGGCTTTCGTGATGCATGGAGCCTGTCAATATGGATACAAGAACGCGAGATGGGCCGAGGCAGGGCGATTGGTGAAAGAGCTGTGCACAGTGAAGCCAAATGAGTCGGGACTGAGCAAGAAGCAGGTGACCTTCTTCCACGACCGATCCAAGGACTCCCTCTTCATCCTCTACCCGCCCGCCTTCAGTGACACCTACCAGCACCTTCACTCCCTCCACCAACACCAGCTGGATGATCCCGGACGCTGGACTGAGATCACTGCCACCTTCTTAGGCCGCCTATCAATCATTCTTTTTCAAATCGGCCATCTGCCATCTCCTGAGGCTATCTTTTGTCAAATATTTTTCCCGCCTACTCCCAGCCTTGGTTTCAGGCCATTGAGATGGTCGGCAAGACGCTGGTGCACTGCTTTAAAAGACTTTTTCAAAGGTCTGCAATCTTTAACTTTTTGTTTGCCTCAAACAAAAATCAAGCTAAGGTATTCTCGAGTATATCGTGACCAGTTGACTAATAGGAAAGAACGCCAGCCCGGCTCAGGGTCAAATGCTTTTCGGCCTGAGCTCCACGATTAGTCACAAGCAGGCCCTTCCAATGCCTAAGCTTTATTTGCCCTTTGAAAGATTCGTTTTGCTCGATTCTTTAGCCAGTCTTTTTATTTGTTTTGTCTACGAACGTTTGCTGCCCAATTTTACAATTTTACTTTGTTAAATAACATTGTTTGCAAACTATGTACAAAGCACTGGCTGCAGGCACAAACAATGTGTCATTTATGCATTGCTACCCAGGCAACCCACTAACTTGGCAACTGTAGGAAAACCCGGGTGTTTTTCCTTACAGAGTAAGCAAGTTCGATCTTCTTACATGCGACACTTAATAAAATTTTCGAAATCCCTAATTGAGTTTGTTCTTGGGTAAGAGGGGTTGGTACTTCCACTTTGTTTCAGCACCCCCAGTAGACAAGCAGAAAAAGAAAGCCAAGTTTGGACGCAGTTGGGGTGGCCCAAGTGGATTACTAGTGAAGTAGTAGTGCCCAGCTCCTCTTATTAAGTAAGACAAGTTATTGAAGCATTGTGTTTGATTCCGTAAGTTTCACAAAAAAACAAGTGCATATTTTTATTTCATGAATTCGGGGCAATTTTGATTTAATTCTATTTCATAACAAATTGTATGGCGTTCATGTATTTGCTAATTTATATTTAAAACTTACGTTTGAACTCGCGCTGTGGTCCAAACTCTGTACAATGTAGGACACCCGCAAACGTTCCTCCACTTCCTCCAAGGCAAGCACGCATTCGAGATATGATGCAAACGAGTGGGAGGAGTGTATCGAGTTAGTGGAGGGCGGTTACTAGGCGGGAAGGTTGATGAGCCATTTACCAACGGAGGTGCAAATGGGGGCACGGGAGACGGATCCCAGCAAGAAATTCACCAACCTCGGTCTCTGCGTACTCTACACCTATGTCACCATTGTAATGAAACTGAATATAATGGCCAAAAAGAAAATTATTTAAAGAAGCTATTCCATTGCGTATATACTAACATATTCAATATTTATCAATGTACAACTACTAGAAAATGTAATGTAGACAAAACATATCACAGCTTCAAGCATAAATTGTTAACCATACCATACAAAAAGTTTCATACATTCATTTTTTAGAAACACTATAAAAACAAGCAAAAGGCCAAAATAAATGAAGGTAATATGCTACTATGATAAGCCAAAAATATAGAACAAGTTTTACACATAATACATTTTGTTGTGAGATTTTCGTTCATTGAGATAACGGATTGCCTCCATGAAGTCTGCATGAACAATAACAAGAGCATTTCGTTTAAGAGCAGCCATTCCTGCTTCTACCACAACTGCTCGACATTGGGCACCATTAAAGCCTTCGGTCTCAGCTGCTAATTCGTTCCAATTAATTTCAGAGCTAAGTTGGCGAGAGTGAATTTTAAGAATGGATTTGCGAGCAGAATCGTTTGGTTCAGGAATTTCTATTTTTCTATCAATCCGTCCACTTCGCACAAGAGCTGGGTCAAGTATATCAATGCAGTTTGTTGCCAGGATAACTTTAACAGTTGATGTAGGTTGAAAACCATCAAGTTCATTTAAAAGTTCCATAAGTGTTCTAGATACTTCTCTGTTGCCTATTTTGTCTATGTCAGCATCATGACTTTTCTTTCCAATTGAATCAATTTCATCTATGAATACTATAGAAGGTGCTTTGTCTCGTGCAATGCGAAAGGCATCTCGAACCATTTTGACTCCTTCTCCGATGTACATTTGAATAAAACTTGTTCCAGAAAGACGAATAAATGTTGCTTTAGTTTCACAAGCTACCATTCGAGCTAGCAGAGTCTTACCAGTTCCAGGTGGACCATAGAGCAAAATACCCTTAGGTGGTGTGATGCCTATTTGCATGAATGCTTCAGGATGCGTCAAACTAAGAACTACTTTCGTTCAGCTCTTGAATCTGATTCTCAAGTCCTCCTAGGTCTGAGAAACGCATGTCTGGGATCTCTTCCACTTCCATTCCAGAAACACGGTAATCATATTCTGATGGTAATACTTCCAGTGGACATTAGGAAATTTGATGAAGCGCAATCATTGTGTTTGGTTTCAGTTCCTTTTCAGAGCAAAGGCCAATGTTGGGGAAGAAAAATTGTGT
The DNA here is from genome assembly GCA_030248095.1 of Ptycholaimellus sp. GST1_10. NCBI lineage: Eukaryota > Metazoa > Nematoda > Chromadorea > Chromadorida > Chromadoridae > Ptycholaimellus > Ptycholaimellus sp. GST1_10. The sequence goes on from JASANA010003026.1 coordinate 14,220, forward strand.
GCGGGTTCCATGATCAAGTTTAAAAATATATGTTGACATTTGTTTAGTTTGCAAGCTATTGGGTACACATTCATGACATATTTCTTTATTTGACTCAGATCTATGAATGATGTCACAGTGTGATAATATAGCAGCTGTCCAAGATAATTTAGTGTTTGCTGTCAATCGTAGTTCTTGTTCATGCACAAGCATTTTCATTTTTTCAATCTTCCTTACACATTCTTTTTCTTGGAGTTGAACTTGTAGTATTTTAGAGTCTGACATATTTAGATTTCTGAGATTGATCAAAATCTTATTTTAATTAAAACATAATTTAAACATTAATTCCTAGTCCTAGGCCCAACGTTATCTTACAATAGAAATGTGCCTCATTAGAAACCAATTCAATGCAATAAGTATTATGGAATGCACCCAAGAGTTTACTGAAAAGGAAGTTCTTAAGGCAAGAGGATGGGAACTTTTGCAGGGAGAAACTTTGGGAAGTGGGCAATTCGCAAAAGTGAAAAAAGCTTTTCGCATTAAGGATATGACATGCTGTGCTGTAAAAATAATCAATCATAACAAAACGCCAGCTAATTTTTCAAGATTTTTACAAAGGGAACTTGATATACTTGCACAGTTAAACCACCCCAATATTTCTAAACTCTATTACCACTTTTCTGTTGGAAACAAAACATTTATTTTGCTAGAATTAGGAACACGTGGTGATCTTCTCGCTTACCTTCATCATAAAGGCGCTCAAAACATGGACATTGTTCGACGATGGTACCAGCAATTGGGTAATGCTTTGCAATATTTACATGCTAAGCTCATAGCACACCGGGATTTAAAACTAGAAAATATTTTGGTGACTTGGTATGATGAGATCCTTACGGACTTTTCTTTTTCAAGAATAATGCATACAGTGGTTGAATGTTCAATTACATTTTGTGGATCCAGGGCATATGCATCTCCACAGATTCTTAGTATGCAGCCTTATTCGCCCTTTAAAGCAGATGTTTTTGCACTTGGAGTAGTATTGTACATACTCTTAACAAATCGCATGCCATTTAATCAAAGAGTTGGCACTCATCACGAAATTGTAAAACAACATCACCTAGGGCGACATATTTCAAAACTGGAGCAACATACAGATGTACCACAACCTGCAATCATGTTGGCCACATCACTGCTTGCTTTTAGAGAAATAGACAGACCATCAATATTCAAAGCAACTGATCCAAATTTTTATACTTGGCTGAGCAAGTCTTATGATCCCAAAAATTAAGTATTTTCTTGAATAGGTTATGTTACTTAATGTGTATCTGCTATCTTCAGTTTTTGCTTAATTCATACTTTAATTTTAGTTTATTTCTTAACTCAAATTTAGATTTTCTATACTTTCGTTTAATGCCAAATATCGGATCATTTATCATAGAATATTGTTGCTGTTGCTTGAGTACGTGTAAGCCAGACTGGAGAAAGAACGGAAATCCGAGGAGGCGCAGCAACAAGCCCAGCGTCAAATGCAAGAAGGCGTTCAGTCGGACAAAGAAGCGGCAAAGGCGCCCGAGGCAGTGGAATCCATCAAGGACAAGCAGCAAATCCTAGTCAAGCTATGGTTGGGAGAACGAAAAGGAGAAGTGAAAAGTGCAGAAGTGCCTAACACCCAGCAGCGTGATCCAGTTCACCAAGCACGCCAAATGCTGCAGAAGGCAGCGCGAAAGATGGACTCAGGTCAGGGATGGCGAAGAGCTTCCCTTCTGGCCCATTACCAAAAGCCCCAGTTGCTGATAGCTTAGAATCCCTATTTGTGTAGTTGATATATTTGTTGGTGTGAAAAGGAAGTTTGAGTTGTGCGATATTGAATATTAGTTGTGCATTTTTGACCCTTGGTATCCAGTGCTCGTAGATTTTGACACAAGGAAAGAGTTACTTGAACTGACACGAGAGACAATTGAGTTAAGCTGGCGTGAGAGACCATTATGTGAGTGATGCGTTTATTGTTGGTCAGTTTGTTGATACCTGTGAAAAGAGCTCAGTTGTGTATAGGGCATGATTATTGGCGAATCAATTGGTGCATATTACTGTGTACAGATTTGGCAAAGTGTACAGTTGTTGAATTGAGCGATGCACATCAGTTATCCAAACGAACTATCTGAGCTAAAACAAATAGACACGCCTTGTTTAGTGGAGGGATTGAGTAACTGATGAGCATGGAAAAGAATGTATGGCTCTACTAATCACTGCCCCTAGCATTCCTGTATATAAGGAAATATAAAGTGAAGCAGCCTTAATCAGGAAATCAGTTGTGTTTGCCTCCATGTATTTGGCGCGAAGAGTCCCAGGCACTTCTGATTCTCTTGCGACTCCAGCAGTACCCTCCATTCTGCAATATTCCAAAAATTTTCCCCTCCCCGAAGCCCTTGCCTCAGGGATGTCGTGGGCCGGCGAATCCTGCGTCCTTGCCTAGTCGCCAGTGAGCCTCCTCTCCTCTTCCCAACCATGTATCAGAGTTCCATGAACAGTGGCTCCTTCAGCTCCTGTCATGTCCATTCCCATCCATGTCATCCAGCAGTGACTGAGCAAGGCCACAGATGACCATCCCAGAATCAGATTTACAGTCCATCTGCATAGGGAAGAGCTTCTTTATTGAATCATCTCAAAGGAAAAGAGGAAGATGCCTTTAAGCGGTGGTCGGATGTGATGTCGATGATGGTCTGATGAAAGAGAGAAGGTACATCCATCACAAAGTCTCTAGCAATGTAGCGGCTAGACCAGAGCTGGCTGTTTTGTATCTGACTGCTTGGTTTTGCTTATGGTAGACTTGGCCCTGGGAGCTGTTGGCTGGTCACATGCTGAGAAGAGGCTATTTCAGTCTCCCCAATGATCTGGCTCCCTTCCAGCAGCACGTCCAAATCTTCATCTAGCCACTCCATTGCTTGCTGTCACTTTGCTATTTTGCCTCACTCAGTGCCATAATTCTTCCCAATGTATTCGCAGGAAGCAAGCAAGGGAAGAAAGATAATCAGTTAAAGCAAATAGCGCATTTTGAATTCACACATAACTGCTATTTGTAGCCTTTCCTATTCAGTCACAGCAGACGCCGTGGAAATTTCTGGAGAAAGGATGGACGAGTCTCTTCAACGTAAGTCAAACATTTTGATAACTTAAACTTTTTATTCATAAAAATATTGATTTTGGTCAGGTAGAATTCATTTAGCAGCTGAACCTAGAGCAAAATACAAGCCAAGCAGTGGCCGCCAAGACAAGAATGCCGATTCACAGAACTCCTACACCCGATTGCTGGAGGCTAGCTTTTCATTTCATTGGTATCATTTGACTGTTGAGAATTGGTGGGTAATTGGCAGTCAAAGCGAGAGGTTCAACGCCTGAAAGTAGAGAATGCGATGCTGCAGAAGGAGATGGGGCGATGAAGGAGATGCATGTCAAGGAATGCAGCATGTACAGCAGCGTCTCCTTCAGTGCCGTAGAGGCTGTCGTCAGCAGAATTGTGGTCCTTTTTTGCTCTCATTCCAGCTCAATCTATACATTATACCCATACATGAATTTCTGCCAGACTATGATGGTGCAGCAGGTTTGAGCTCTCCTCCGGCTATTCCCCTCTCAGCGTCATCTTCAAGGCCAGGGCCCCCTCCTCGGAGGGCGCGGACCCTGAACCACCCGCCACCGCAAGCCTCCTCTGCCTCTCTTATCAGTTTCCTTCTTTTTATTTGAGATGATTGTACAGAGGAGATTTTCGTGTTTGTCCATCTAGTTGGACGGGAATATTTAGCATCACATGTTCAGCATCAGTCTCTGCTCTCCCACTTCCGGATGCCGCCTCAGGGCCTTTCTCATTCTTTCATGCCATGATTAGGCATTGCCGTATTCAGCCTACATATTGTTGAAGACCTTGAATAGCAATTAATTGATGGCTGAAGCAGCAAAGAAGCCAAAAACTATTTTTTTTTTGGGCACGGAAAGGGTTCCAATAGTATTAGGCTGGCAACAGCAAAAAAAAGTTTTACAAATTTTGCTAAAATTAGAATTTTTGCTATTCTGGCATTAAAACAAACCTATTGATGCACAAATTGGGGTTATTTTGGCAAATTTGAGAAATTCCATTTTCAGCATCAATTTCAAAATTTGCAATATAATTGACAATATCTATTCTAGATGGACAGGAAATTGCGTACTGAGCATGATGATATCTTTCTCATGCATAAACTCGTCATATATCTAGGGTTATGGGCACCAGTGGGGATCCAGAGGTGCCCTAGACCACCCCCGCTGGTTGTCATTTAATTTGGAGGACTCCTCCGGATTCCCTCCAACCATAAACTCAGAATTTATTTTTTAACCAGAGGTCTTTTCCGGTTGGAGGCTAGCCTCCGACCATAAACTATGAGCACTAGTCTTCTACTTCAATTTTAATTGGATGCATGTTTTAATTAAATTTCGAATTGAATGTTTTATAACCTCTTCACATTAGTGCGATCACAGAAATGTTCTTTGAAGTTTCAAAATTATATTTTCTTCAACAGCAAAATATTGGATCTTACAAAATATATTTAAACATTTTTATTTAACTGGCAATACAAATTATACAGTTAAGAAAAGGAAAGATAGTTTAGGGTGAGCACTGGTTAGTATAAGGTTGCAGCAGAGCACTGGGGAGCGCAATGTATCCATCAGTCGGCGCAAATGTGAGAGCTGGAATAAATGAATTTCCTATTACCAGCAATTGTGCAACACCTGCTATGTTTCGATTGACATCTAGACCATAATGTTCTTGTTGTGAAGAGGGTTATGTTGGCTTCTCGATTCCCATTGATTGGTGCTGTAGCTCCTATAACAATGTTTGAGGGATGATAGCATAGCCAGGTGGGATCTGAAGTGATGCATTGTCAAGAGGAAGATTACCAGGTCTGTTCAAATTGAAATCCGGCATGTTGTTTGTAACATTGAAGGTTTGAAATTGATTCTTCGTCCCAAAAGCGGCAGAGCGTGATCCTCGAGGTGTTCCTGTTCCATATCCTTTACTGTCCACATCTAGGCGAGTGCATCCCTGCAGTTGAACATTGTTAAGGCTGCCAGCATCCATTAAGTATTAGCAAGTGATACTGGATTTGTCCCGGTTTCATATCGCTGTTCATGTGTATTCAGGCAAGGGTGATTCATCTTTCCAAATGCACCAGATCTTTATCCTCGAGGAGTACCAGTTCCATATCCTTCCCTGTCCACATCTAGACGAAGTTGAATATTTCTTCCCAAAGGCACCAGATCATGATCCTCTAAGAGTACCTGTTCCATATCCTTGGTTCTCCACATCAATGCGTAGGTTATTTTGATGTTGCAGGTTATTTAGTATGCATCTAGGTTGAGCGCGATTACGTCGGCAATAATTGGCTCAAGATCCATATCCTCGTTCATCCACGTCTGGCCGAGTTTTGTCAAGGTTCAGGTTTGTGCTTGACATAGTGTCTGTAAAAATGGATTTCTGACAAGGGACTACACTTGGGATTTGAAACAAGTATATGGCGCAAAGCGAGCAAATAGGTGGACCGCGGCAAGCGTTTTCACCTTTTTACACATGTAGCAAAAACCATAAATTAAGGAAAATTTCTGCTGTGAGAGTGAACATTGCATCTCAAACGGAAAAGATTGTTGTGGTTTCTCAACCAATTTCAAAAGTAAGCACAGATTTGGAATCGTTATATGCGACTTGTGAATCAAAAAAACCAAAGTCTTCTGTTCAATTATCAGCCGTTCAGCTGCTACTAATTATTGATGCTATTGTCATGCATGAAAGTTTGTCACTCAAGAGGGCAACTCTGTGGTTTCACAACAGTTTTTCAAAAGTAAGCACAGATTTGGAATCGTTATATACGCCTTGTGAACAAAAAAACTCAAGTGTTCTGTTCAATTATCAGCCGTTCAGCTGCTACTAATTATTGATGCTATTGTCATGTGTGAAAGTTTGTCACTCAAGAGGGCAAGTCTGTGGTTTCTCAACCGTTTTCAAAAGTAAGCACAGATTTGGAATCGTTTACTACACCGACTTGTGAACAAAAAAACTCAAGTTGTCTGTGCAATTCTCAAGACTACAGGTGCTACAGCGCAAAAACTCTATATTGCAATTTTCAAGCCTTTCTACCCAAAAAAGTAATGTTTCAAATGCTCGGAAACCGGTTCCACCCCTCCAGATCTTCCTAAAATTGCATTTCCTTTCAGGAAAAAAAAAAAAGTTTGTCCCAATCATTAAGAGAGTTCGCCCATTCCGGCAGCATTTCCAGAAATACATACATATATATATATACCAGGACAAAAGTTTAGTAACCTCTATAGACCGCGGAGCGGCCCTTCGGGCCGCTCCGCCGGTGAAGAGGAAAAATCATTATCTTATTGTTAAATAATTTGCAATAACAAAATATCAATTTCTGCAAAGTAATTTTAAAACGTGTTGCCATTTTCTGTCGGTATTTCTTAAGTTTTCAAAAAAACAATGCAGTATTATAGAAGCTACAAGAATATTAAATATAGCGAGTTTATACCCGTGCAAGTTTAAAAAAAACCTAAACAGTGACTCTTGAATTTTCAAAAAAAAAAAAAGTAAAAAAAGAGTGCAAAAATAATCTAAAAAAAAGGTCCAATCCTCATTGGTTTGCATGTGGCTTAATTCATAAGATAGAACCTGAGAAACAGTCATTTTTGTAAAGTGACCAGTGAAATTTAGTTCGCCTGATTTTGAGGGTTGATTTCCCAACCTCATCAAAGCCGTTTAAGCTCAAAATTTAACATAATTAATCTTATTGGTCTTAACTTACATATAAAATTTATCTCTCTAGGTGCTCCCTTGGGCGAGAAACAACATTCATTACCTGGATTGCCGCTGGCTGCCCACTAACCCTAGATATATGTAACAAGTCTTCTGCGTCGAAAAAGTTATCATCATGCTCTGTACGCAATTTCCTGTCCATCTAGAATAGATATTGTCAATTATATTGCAAATTTTGAAATTGATGTTGAAGATGAAAATTCTCAAATTTGCCAAAATAACCCCAATTTGTGCATCAATAGGTTTGTTTTAATGCCAGAGATAGCAAAAATTCTAATTTTAGCAAAATTTGTAAAAAACTTTTTTTGCTGTTGCCAGCCTAATACCTATTGGAACCCTTTCCCCGTGCTCAAAAAAATAGTTTTTGGCTTCTTTGCTGCTTCAGCCATCAATTAATTGCTATTTCAAGGTCTTCAACAATATGTAGGCTGAATAAGGCAATGCCTAATCATGGCATGAAAGAATGAGAAAGGCCCTGAGGCGGTAAGAGGAAGTGGGAGAGCAGAGACTGATGCTGAACATGTGATGCTAAAAATGTCCGTCCGACTACGATGGACAAACAGAGAAAGTCTCCTCTGTACAATCATCTCAAATAAAAAGAAGGAAACTAATAAGAGAGGCAGAGGAGCTTTGCGGTGGCGGGTGGTTCAGGTTCCGCGCCCTCCAAGGAGGGGGCCCTGGCCCTGAAGATGACGCTGAGAGGGGAATAGCCGGAGGAGAGCTCAAACCTGCTGCACCATCATAGTCTGGCAGAAATTCATGTTTGGGTATAATGTATAGATTGAGCTGGAATGAGAGCAAAAAAGGACCACAATTCTGCTGACGACAGCCTCTACGGCACTGAAGGAGACGCTGCTGTACATGCTGCATTCCTCTGACCATGCATCTCCTTCATCGCCCCATCTCCTTCTGCAGCATCGCATTCTCTACTTTCAGGCGTTGAACCTCTCGCTGTGACTGCCAATTACCCAACAATTCTCAACAGTCAAATGATACCAATGAAATGAATGCCTAGCCTCCAACAATCGGGTGTCAGGAGTTCTGTGAATCGACATTCTTGTCTTGGTGGCCACTGCTTGGCTTGTCTTTTGCTCTAGGTTCAGCTGCTAAATGAATTCTACCTGACCAAA
>JASANA010003027.1:0-31235 GCA_030248095.1 Ptycholaimellus sp. GST1_10
ATCACCACATATTTTATTCTTATTCTATGCTATATTTTTAAGCCATATTTTTTAACGTTATAAAATATATATTTATTCTCATTTTCAACTCTAATTTTGAGCAGCGTTTATTTTCATTCTTATTTATTCCTTAATTTTGGACATTCCATATTTTCATTCTTATAATCTCTAAGGATTCCCGAAATCAGAAACACTGGTTGATATAGGCCAATTATGCACGCTGAGGCATGTGGCTGAGTGGTCAAGTGGCTTGTTCTTCTGACCTTGATATGTTAAGGCTGGGTTCAAACCTGCCTCATGGCAAAACATTTTGCTTCTTATCTATAAAAAGTGGACGAAATATGTGGTACTATCGGGAAGCCAAAACTTTTTTCTCCCAAAAATTATGTTCAAGTGTACTTTTTGTTCCATTATGTTACAGCATATTTTATCAAAAGTGGAAGAAATATCTGGTACCATCGCCAAGCCTAAATTGAAGCTCTTTTCGCCCAAAAATTCGATTACCCCGAGTTCAAAGCCAAAGAAATACATCTACTACTAGTGGAATCTGCTGAGCCACCTGTATTTTGTTTTAGCGTGCAATGGAAAGAACCACTGAATTGCATGCTAAAACAAAATGCAAATGTCTTAGAAGCAGATTCCACTAGTAGTAGATGTATTTCTTTGGCTTTGAACTCGGGGTAATCAAATTTTTGGGCAAAAAGAGCTTCAATTTAGGCTTGCCGATGGTACCAGATTATAATTGGGCTGGCGCGAGGGAGCATAGCGACCGTCAGCGCCCAGCCCCTCTTTTTGACCCAGGTGTACGTTTTGAGGGTTATTGCTAGATCTTAATTTTGATAAGGCTCTTGCTCTTCTCAGGAAGCTCCATTTGCTCTGATTTTTTTTTCATTGGAAAGAGCATCTTCTAATTGACCAAAATTCGCGAGAAATCGCCAGAAAGTTGCAGCAATCATTAGCAAATCACTCAAAACCATTTGTCCGAACTCCTCCTCCGCATCTATTCAATGGACGATAGTAGGTATTCATTTCATCCCTCCTCTCCCTGGGTCCCTGTGCTCCGTGCATTATTTGTTTATTCATAACTCTTCAGTTATACTAAGGAGCTATATGCACCAGTGGTGTAATGGTCTAAGCGATTGGTCAGCTGGATGAAACTGGCTGTTTGGAATCCATCTTACACATTCATTTTAATTTTGGTGTATTTAAAGTTGAGAAAATGGTATTATTGGCAGGCCAAATGTAAGGCTTTTTTTCTCCCAAAAATCGATTGCTCTGAGTGTTGCCAATTAAAATTTCTCAAAAATTAGTTATTTTGCCAATAAATGTGCATTGTATGTTTCAATTTCGAAACTTTTCATTGTGTTACATTTAAAAAAAGGTTATTTTTCATTAATTATTTATTTGTTAATCTAATAAAATCTTATCTAAATATAAAACGAACAAAATCAAATTTGTATTTGTACATTTTATACTACATTAAAAGTGGAAGAAATATCTGGTACCATCGGCAAGCCAAATGTGAGTCTCTTTTCTCCAAAATTTGCAATTGCCTCGAGTAAAAAGTCAAGGAAATACAATGTGAGGTGCGAGGAAGAGCCGAGGTCGAGCATCTCGGGCTACTTGGTGGCCGAGGAGCACGTGAAGAGCCTCGGCGGCTGCTGCATCACCGCCATGATTCAGCCCAGTGGATGCTATGTCTACGTTTGTGTTGACTGCGGTGATCGCTGCTGCCTCCTCTTCCTATCCTCTATTCAGTCCACTTTCCATCCAGTAAAGCCTATCGCTCGGAAGAGCTGCCCTTGCCACAGAAGCAACACCACGCGTCCCTCACAGTGGTTATCAAGTCTAAGCTCAGGCCACAACTCACACCCGGGTTGTAGCACCTTCTATCAGCAAGCCGAAAAAGGCTGCTGTAGTAGAATTGGAGCGTGAGAGACTCCGATTGTAGTGCTGCAAGTGATTTGTGCTGCCTGAGTGGAATTGAACCATTAGGACTCCTTAACCCTATCCAGTGTTCTCCTGCTGCAAAATAAGATTGCTGGCAAGTCAGAATCAAGCAGCGGAAGCAAAGGTGAGTTAAAGACACCACCTTCGACTTTCACAGCTCAGAGCTCGCAACAATTTCGCTTCCCTAAACAGGAGCAAAAAGCTCCAGGAGTTGCGGTCAGCATGAATGCCGATCAATTCAATGAGTTCATGCAGTGGCTGGGCCAACTTCAGCCTGGTCAGGCGGCGCCAAAGCTGCCTGGCAGTACTTCTTTGACCGGGATTCCCGCATTTTCTGGGGAGGGCGAGATGACAGCGGAGGATTGGTTGAAGAGGGTGGAAGAGATTTTTAGAGGCCGACAGTGGCCTGAAGCCCAATGGCCCACCATTGTGAGTCAGCTCCTCGAAAAAGGGGCGCTGGAGGTCGTCAGAGCCTTGCCAAACGATCAAAAGACATGGAATGGCATAAAAAATTGCCTAAATCTCCATTTTGGTCGAGTTGAGCCTGGTTTTGTTTTGGCACCTTTCAATGGCTGTGTGCAGGGCTCAGATCAAATCAACACCTATTTCCACCGCCTTACGGAGGAAATTAAAAAATCCTTCCCCCCTGGCGATGCCGATTTCACTCCGGGTCTGATGGCCAAGCTCAAAAAGAGCTACTTCCTTGCGGGTTTGCGGCCGGAAATACAGCTGATGATTACATCACGAGGAGAGCCGCCAGCAACTCTAGAGGAGTGCTTGAGGGTAGCGAGATTGAGCAAGGTTCACCTGGGGCAAAGCTCAGGGGCTGAAGCAGCCGGTTTGTCTGCTATCTTTTCTAAGCCTGCCTGCCACGAACTTGCAGCCCTAGATCGGAAGGGCTTCAGTAGCAAGGAAAAGCCTGGCTCATCAAAGGCTCCAGAGGACCCATGTCCCTGGTGCTTGAAGGAAGGACACAATCTAACGAATTGTTGGTCGCTGAACCGCTTCATGCGAAAGGTAGAGCTAAAAGGCTCACCTGCTGGCTTCTTTCATCAAATGCTCGACGATTATATCGATCGAGCGCAGAAGAGGAAGCAGGGCTTTTCCAACCCTTCTTCTTCTCAGTCTCAGAGACAAACTCCGATGCGAGGGTCTGGGGCAATGAGAGGAGGGAGGCGAGGGTTCAGGACAGGAGGGCGAGGCCAAAGAGGAGCATCATTCACTCGACAGGCCGGTGCTCTCAGTTTCACAGAGGAGGATTTGATAGAGCAGGTGCAGGAACTTGAGGGCTTTGAAATGGTAGCAGAGGCCGACAATGATGCCTATGAGTATGAGGAGGACAACGAAGTACTGGAGGAAGGGGAGGAGGGGGGCGAGAACTACGTCTCACTCGATTAACTAGGCCTAGGATTTGGACAGCTAATGTGCTTGCAAAGAAAGTGGTATAGGGAGCAAAGATCCCGGCCTACACTAGACAAAAGTTAGTGCTTGCTGTGTTGGAAATGTTGGACTCAAATTCATTCAAGATTCTTGAAATCAGTAAATTTGTTAAAATTTTGTTAAAATTAGATGAAATTTCGCGAAATTGATGAAATTACGATAAAATAATTAAACTTAAAAAATAAAAATTTTTTCATTTAAAATCACAAAATTTCACAAAATTTCGAAATAATTTCATAAAAATTATGAAATTTAATCAAAATTAATAATTTTTAGTAAAGATTTTTGAAATATAAAAAATCAAAAAAATATAAAGTTAAAAGCAAAATTATGCGAAAATTATGTTATTTAATGAATATAATCAGTAAGAAATTCAATATTCTGCAAAAAAAAAGTGGAAATAATTATTGCAATGTTTTGACTGTAAAAATGTCAGATTTTCCCAGGAAAACGGGGAAAATGTTTTGACTAGATGCGTCATTACCTTTCCCAGAAAGGGGAGCGTTGTTGTGACTAGAAAAAAGAGACTTTGTTTTGTCTTGTCACTGTCGGAGAGCCCTAAGAGGCTGCCTTGCGTATGAAGAATCATTCGCAGCGACAGGAGGGGAGTTTAGAGAGCAACCTTTCCTAGGGAAGCTAGAAGCCTATGATGATTGATGGGCTGGGGCTAGCCTAGGAGACCATAGGCGAGATGAGTGAGGTATTGAAGGACCAATCGCCCTTTGATAATTTCACCTGGCAGTCTATGGTAGGAGATGAGGACTTTCCGTGGCACGACATAGTGTCGCTAGCTTTGGTTCTCAAATGGGACTATGCCAAAGACCCCAAATGTCTAGGCAAGGACTTGAAAAAATGTTTCAAAAATTTATCGAAACTTCTCTGGCAGTGGGAATTGTTAGTTAGGGCTAAAAAGCCAACAGCAGAAGCTGATGAGGCTATAGAGGCTTTGGAGCAGAAAATTGCGAGCCTATTGCGTCTGAAAGCAGATGCAGGTTACCCTTTTTTGCTTAAAAGCCGCCAGACTGCGTCGCCATGGAGGGCCAGGACAGCGGGCCCGGAGTTACCGCCGACTGCTGTGCCAGTTCACCGAGTCCGGCACCAGGTACCCCAACCTTACCTTCTTCCAATTCCCCCAGTCCAAAAAGCGGACAGTGGGCGATTGAGAGTGAAAGCAGCAAAAATGTGCCTGATTTGGGTGCGTCAGAAAAGGGCGGGAATGTGAGCTTATCGCATTATGATCGGCTGTTTACGCGAAAAACTCGCCTGAATTCTGGATCGTCGGATGAAGATGAGTGTGAAAGGAGGAGGATGAGAGAAGAGGAGGAGGAAAGGGAGAGAGAGGCGTCCAGAGTGGCTGGTGCGTATTCCTCAGCAGTGAGCCGCTGGAAAGATAGGTCGCTCATTGTTGCGGGACTCTCACTAATCTCCTGGATTTTCTCTTGGATCCCTTCTCCAGCTCTTGTCTCAAGGAATTTGACAGCAAACCCAAAAGCCTTCGAATCCATTCAGCACCACGAAAAAAGTGGGCCGCTTTTTGAGCGTGTGCGAAGGGCACTTAGGGCTTTGAAAGACCGTTTTCAGCCAGGAGTGAATGAGGCCGCAAAGGTTGCCCCTGAATGGAGAGGCTGGAATTTGCCGTTTAGAAGACTGAGCGATGTGTTCCAGCATGGTGCCCGATTGTGGGTACAGGTACAAAAGGCCGTGAAAGGAGGTCAGCCTGTTAAAAGGCGACTGCCCCTGGGTAGAAGGTGGCTTAAAATGCAAGCCAGTGCAGAGGAATATTCACTGTACTTCGAAAACCCCCCTTCTCGCCCCAGCATGAGTGAGATGGAGGTCACTAGGGGAAGGGCAGTGGCATGTTCCCTAGGCGCACCTACTCCAGATAGGGCTCACGCAAACGCGGGTACTTAATGCAAGACGTGGGAAGAAGAGTTGTACGAAAAAGTACGCTACAATTATTTCGGCCCTGGAAGTTTGGGCGAAGGAGCAACGGCAGTGATTGAGTACACAATTTGAACTGCGCAATTCCAGCTGCAAAAAGCTTGGGCAAATTTTGTCGCAGACCCCGAATCTGTGGCCGCAGTCAATGCCGAGTATGATGCGTTGGAGAAATTGCATGGACGAAAATTGTCCGGTTGCGTGCCTCGACTGAACTGGAAGGCGTATGTGAAACATTTCAAGGTGGAATTTTGGCCCGAAATGCCAGCGTGGTATGAGAAGTGGGTGGTTCGAGTGATTGGCCTGGAAGGCATCCAGAGTTGGGAGTACTGGGTGTGCTGGAGCTGGGCGGCGCGCTGTTTTTGGTGGCGCTATCGAGGAGAAAAAATCCTCTTCGATCACTTGGCATCCATTTTGCCTCCGCACGCTTTCCTCTACTGCCTATTCGGTCCAGAAGGGCACCAGAAGGGTAAATTGGATGGGTTTTTGGACTTCGTCAATTACACCTGTTTAGAGGGACGGGAGAAGTACCCGATCATGAAAAGATCAGGCAATGAGGTAGAATTGGACAAGGCTTCAGGAGCAAATACTTCCATGAGAGGTTGGGAGCGAGAGCAGGACAGATTGGCTGCAATGTGCGCATACGTTTACTGCACGCAATTGTTGCCGGAAGAGGATTGGAAAAATCCAGCGGCATTCCAACCAGATCTGGACTGGTCAGCTTTGGCAAAATTGCCTGAGGCTTTTGTCCCATTAGATAGGACTCCAGGGGAGGTCTTCAACTGCTTCTTTGATGGGAGAGGGGAACCTATCAATAGGCAGCTCTGGGGAGGGTTGTGGAACCTTTTGCCATCCCCAGTGCCCCTTCTGCCAGAAGAGGAAGCAGCAGAACGAGAGGCCAAAAAAGAGGCTCAGCAGAAGCGCTCGCAAAAGAGACGCATGAATGGGTATATGAGCCCCTCAACAAAGAGGTGGTTTGAGAACACAAAGGGGGTAAGCCCGGGAGTTTCGCCTCTGCGTCGTGTCACACCAATGAGATGCTATGCAGGGGAAGGGGGCCCTGGGCTGGGGGGCCTAATTAGCCACCGTCCACCCCATGTCAGCCATCCTCCTGGATTCGAGCCAGCCCAATTGGCAGGTCCGGATGTAGGAGTGGGGGGTTGTGAGCCCGGACAAATGGAGCTGGGAGGGCCAGCACCCAAATTGCTGCCGCCCCATGGCCAGTTGTCCTACAATCAAAATTCTGGCCAGGCCCAGCAGTATTTGCCAGGACCTTTCATGCGATACAAATGTCCGCCTCCGCCTCAGCCTCAAATGTACCCCCCTGGTTACAATGTGAATGTGCAAATGCCTCCACCTTTGAACCCAGTCCCCCACCCAAATATCCAGCCAGGCCACGGGCCGCAGCAAAGCCTCGCCCCTCCGTCAAAGTCCCAAGGAAACTCCGGCCACCGGGCCGCGGGGACAGCAGGGGCCGCCAGCGCCACCTCTCGGCCGGCGGCAAGAGCGATGGCGTCTAGACAAGGTTCAGCAGATTCTGCTAGATCCCCAAGCCCTAAAAGGGGCTTAACACCTTTGGTAGTGGCACTAAATATGCTGCTTGGCTTAACCATAGGCCTGCTCCCTACCGCAGAGGGGCATGTTAGCCTTTTTGGGGGGGAAGTGGAGCCTGCGATACAAGGAAACACAGTGTTTTTGTGTGGCGAAGACACACATGGACAGTTGATAGCTTTGCCTAGAACTAAAGCTTGCAAAATCTTACCGCAAAAATTGGTAAACATTTCGAAAAATGAAATTGATTTATATATTCGCAACAAACAACCTATGCGATTGCAGGCGGTAAAATGCACAAAAATTGTGTCGAAAATCTGTACAAAAACGGGTTTCTGGAATTCCAAGGGCATAACTGAGATAGTGGAAGTCCCAAGGACTGTGTCGCTTAGAGAGTGCCAGGAGGCTTCAAAAAAGCCGTTTTCTTATAAAAATAAGAAATTATTTCAAATAGGAAAAAATGTTTTCTCAACTAATAAAACGCTAAAAAAGCAGTGGAAATATTGTTGCAAGATTGTTTGCACTGAAGTTGAGAATTTCTTCTTGCAGGCATCTGAAGTGCTAGTGACGGAAAAGGGCGAACTCCTGTCTCCGCTAGCCGACCTTGCTGGCTGCTTACCCTCGGCTGGATTTTGCCTCGTAGATAATCTTGGCATTGTCATTTGGAATCAAACTGACAAATTGTTGCATTTCTGTCCGTGGAAAAAATATGGACGGTACAAGGCCCAATTTGCGGACCAAAGTTACATTGTGATACCTGACTTACAGGCCGCATTCCAGCTCACTTCACTGTCTCGGAAATATAGAGAAAGTAGCAGTTGGGATGAAGGTTGCCTACCACACCATTCGTGGTTAAGCCATAAACAATTGGCTGTAGCAGTCATAAATGGACCGCCGAATTGGGAGGATGCCGAGTTAGACATAAATTTCTACTATGGAAAAATAGTGAATCAATCGAAAGAATTAAATGATTCTCTTGAGCAAGATGAGAGTAATTTTCGTCTGAATTATTTGAGCTTGAAAATGTTTGAGCAACAGAAAGATTCGTTCAAAAATTTATGGATGAATTTTTGTCAAATTGAGCGGTTAACGCTGAATATGTTACGGCAGTTGGCCAGTATTGAGCCTACGCTAGCAGTCCGTGCTTTATATGGAAGGCAGGACATAATAGGACGCTCATTAGGAGACGTGATTGTAGTTCACAAGTGTCACAAAATTACGGACGCTGAGATTTTATGGAATAATACTTACCAAAACAAGTGTTACGATAGGCTACCCGTAATTTGGCAACAAAAATTATGGTTTTTAGTGCCCGGCACAAGGGAACTTTCAAAAGTAGGCATGGAGAAAGAGTGTTTGTATGCTCAGAAGGGCTATTTCCAAGATGGTGAAGACATCGAAGGAAAAACAGCTTTCTGGAACTGGAAAGGCTTAAAAGTAGCGGTAGAACTCCTAGATTTGGAGCGACGTTTAGCTTTACCAAGCAGTCCAATTCTGTTTGATGCACCTTCATTATTTACGGAGGAGCGGTGGTCGCATCTGAGCAGCCTGGAAGGGCTGGCGACAGTCATTCATCAAACGCAAACGATAAAAGCACAGCTGCAAGTGTTGGCTGCAGAGGCCAGCTACCAAGCGGTTGACCCGGAACTGTTCTTGGCATCAGTTGCCGAGGCGGGCGGAAAACTGGGCGGCCTAGTGGCTAACGGCATGGGCAGTATAGTGCACACTTTTGAAGCTGTGGGCAAAGGAACGCAAGGGCTGTGGGCTACTCTAATTTCTGGCCCTAAACAATTGCTTATAAATATAATAAGCATATTTTTAGGCCTTGCCTTTGTGCTTTTATGTGCATTTATAGCAATAAAAGTTTTGCTAGCTTACATAAAGCGGTGGGCTAATGACAATCCGCAGAATCCACACGTCGCTCGGGTGCGGAAGTCTGAGACTTGGGTGAGAAAAAGACTGGCACAGGGGGCGGAATGGCTTAGTGGCAGGTGTGCTCGCTGGAGACGCAGAGAGCCGGGTACCCCGCCGCCTACAAGGTCAGGGACACCGACAAAAGTATCGGGCAGAAGAGTAGCTCTCGACAGCGATGAGCCGTGTGAAATGGTGGAGATGAGGCCATTAAATAAGCTTTCTCCAGATGAAACTGAACAGTTCGTGAAAGAATTGAGCGGATGGACAGGCGAATTGCGCTTGCCTGGAGGCAAAAGTATAACTTTGGCCCAGATTCCTGAAGAAACGGAACAAAATCCGGTTGAAATTCAAAAATTATAAAATGTCCAGAAAAATGGAAATTGGCTTAATTGACCAACAATCACGCCCGACTGTGCGCGTGTGGTTTAATAATTCAAGTTTTGGCACTGGCATGCTTGATACCGGTGCAGAAATGTCTTGTCTAAGCAAAGCCACATACGATAGTTTGGCAAAATTAGGAATTTGCAAGGGAGGCCTTGACAAAAATGGCCCGGTACCGATAGTTAGCGTATCGGGACATAACTTGAAAGTCTATGGACAAATAACCTTGGACATTATGACCTTGGACATCCAGGTCCCAGTGACATTTTCTGTCATTGACAGTTTTTCAAAAGTTTATGACCTCATATTGGGGGTTGATTTTTTGAAGAAAATTGGTCCAATAGAGATCAATGTGAGGGATAAGGAAATCAAGGTTTTAACTGATATTAAGCAGATAGCATCAGGTTATGTGCAGGTTTTTCCAAAAAAGCCTATAGAATTATCACCAGGTGAAACTTCCTTGGTACATTTGGCACCAAATGTGACAAAATTGCCAAATGGGCAGATGTACATATTTCACCCAGAAAAAAGGGAGAAAAAAGATCTTTTCTCAGCAACAGGATTAGTTGTGAGCAGAAATGGGACAATTGCAGTACCTATTCAAAATTATGGTGAAAAAACCATGACAATTAAAGAAACCTGCCTATTGGGTTACTTGGAGGTCAGAAATGACATAAAAAACTCCAAAAAACTGAAAAATGTAGGAAATGCTACTGTTTTTGGATTGAGAAAATCTGGATTTAAATGTCCTAGGGTGAAAATTCCTAGAATAGATGTCCTGGAGTCAAATGACAAGGGCACATCTGGCACCAACATAGGGTGCGGAGCAATTGGCTTAGAGGAATTCTGGAAGGTCACAAAGCTACCGGCAGATGGCTGGGAAGCGAGTCTTTCGGGCGTTCAGGAAGGCGCGGCCGTAGAAGAGCTCAAGAAAAGAGTTCCGCTAAGAGTTCACCTAGAAAATATTCGCACAAAAGCGAAAATTGGTTCAGAAAAAACGCCAAATAATTATAAAAAAGCGATTTTAAAATTAATATTACAATACCAAGACTGTTTTGGACGAGATGATTATGACATAGGAGGTTGTGATCTTGTGGAACACAAGATAGAGTTGACGGATTATACACCGTTCGACAAAAGTAGACCTATTGCTCTGGCAAAAAGAGCGGCTGTAGAAGCAAAAGTAACGGAGCTTCTTAAACAAGGAGCAATCGAGCCGAGTGATTCATCGTATTCAAGTGCGGTTGTTTTGGTCCCAAAACCAGACAAATCAGACAGAATTGTTCATGATTATCGCCATTTGAATTCAAAAACGGTGAAGGACATTTATAATTTGCCAAGTGCAGATTACATTCTGTCAACATTGACCGGAATGAAATTTTTCGTTGCTATGGATTTACAGGCAGGATATTTCCAGCTAAAAATGCGGGAAAGTGACAAAAAATTCACTGCTTTTCGAATGCACGTTGGCCTGTTCCATTATTTGCGCCTGCCAATGGGGGCTTGCAACGCAGTGTCGACCTTCCAAAGGTTGATGCAGACAGTGATGAAAGATTTGCTGTGGAAGAATGTTTGGGTCTACATAGATGACTTGCTTGTCGCTGGAAAAACATTTGACGAACTTTTGACAGCTTTAGAAGAAACACTAAAGCGGCTACGCGAAGCTAAATTAAAATGCAAACTGCGAAAATGCGAGTTTTTGAAAGATGAAGTCAAATATTTAGGGCATATAATTTCAAAAAACGGGAGCCGAGTAGATGATACAAAAGTTGAGGCCGTCAGAAATTATGTGCGTCCAGCATCGGTGAAAGCCTTACAAAGATTTTTAGGCTTATGTTGTTATTATCACAAATTTGTGAAAGATTTTGCGACAATCGCAGAACCGCTTTACGCCTTGTTAAAAAAGGGCATAAAATATAGATGGGAAGACAGCCAGGAAGAGGCTTTCGTGGCGTTAAAAACAGCGCTGTCTTCACCGCCGGTTCTGGCGTTTCCAAGTTTGGACCCAAAAAGGCCCTTTATCATAAGGTCTGATGCTTCACTAACAGGTATGGGAGCAATTTTGTCGCAAAATGACAATCAGGACAATGAAAAAGTCATTGCTTATGCCAGTCGTACTTTGAACGATGCAGAGAGGCGTTATCCAATAGTAAAATTGGAAGCGGCAGCAATTTTGTTCGCTTTGAATAGGTGGAAAACCATAATTTATGGTCATCCAGCTATTATCATAGAAACGGATCATAAACCGTTAGAATATATGACAAATAATTTTACGGCAAATGCTATCTTGAATAGATGGGCATTAAAAATATGTGATTATCAGCCGCAATTACGCTACAAAAAAGGCTGCGACAATACTGCCGCCGATGCTTTATCAAGAATGTATGAAGAATTACCCCAACCATTTCCGGGTATGAATTCAGATTCGTACAAAGCTACGGCAAAAGCAGGAAAAAATTCTGCTTTGATTTCGAAAAAAATTTGTGAAAATTGTGGGGAAAATGAAAATCTCACAAAATTTAAGTTTTGTGAAAAATGCTCTGCAAAATTAGAGCAAAGTCAAAAAATTTGTCACAAATGTGGAAAAAAATGTGAGGAACAAAGGAAAATTTGTGGAAAATGCCACAAACAAGTTAGAAGCCCAGAAAAAATTCTGGAAAATTCAGAAAACTCACAAAAAAATGTGACTTTTTCACCAGAATTCGCAATTTTTGGTGAAGATGGAAAAAAACTTGAGGCAAGATTGGCCGAAATTTCAACTCAGGATGAGCCGTTGAAAGAAACTCAACAGCAAATTTGCACAAATATCCGCAAAGCGCAAAAAACAGATAATTTTTGCAAAGGAATGAAGGATTACTTGTCAAATGGAACAGTTCCAGAAGACTATGATCTGGCGACGAAAATAATCAGCCAGAGCCACCTCTATTTCATCGAAGACGATCTAGTCTTCCTTGATGGGGGAGGGGTGGAGGGTCGGTTATACGCCCCTAGATCTGTTGTTCCATTTATCCTGAAGACATTTCATTCGGGAATATTTAGCGGACACTTCGCATATTTGCGCTGCTATCAGAACATAAAGAAAAAGTTCTTTTGGGAAAATATGGTGAAGGACATAAAAGCCTTCTGTGCAGCTTGCAAAGATTGCCAGGTCAGCAACCCAGCCAACTATGGGGGCAGGGAAAAGCTGCGGTCTGTGGTAGCCACAAGACCTTGGGAATTAATAGCTTCCGACATTGTGGGGCCTATCAATCCTGCAGTGCGAAGTCATCGTTACATATTAACGATAACTGATATCTTTAGCAATTATGCCATTGCTAAGCCGATGAAAGATATGCTAGCCAAGACTGTAGCAGGCATTGTAGTATCAGAAGTAGTATTGATACACGGGAAGCCTAGCAGATGGTTGACCGATAGAGGAACGCAGTTTACCTCGTCTTTGGTCAAACATTTGACAGATCTGATTGGAACGGCAAAGATCCAAACTTCAGCTTACCATCCACAAGGGAATGGAAAATGTGAGCGATTCAATAAGAGTTTGGCTCTGATATTGACTAAATATTGCCATGCTAACCCTTCAAAGTGGTTGGATTTCCTGCCGTATGCGGTATTTGCATACAATGCTAGCTTCTGCAAGGTCATAGGCGATACCCCTTACCATGCTCTGTTTGGTACAGATTGCCAGCTACCCCTACCACCTGGGTTGGAGTATTCTCGGATGGATTATCCGGTGAACCAGCGAGATTACTTGCTGGCTGCCAGAGAGAACCTGAGATTAGTGCAAAAGCTAATGCGAGAGCGCACTGCTGCACAACAAGCAGCATATCGCGAACGATATGACCGTTCAGCGAGGCCCTCAGTGTTAAAAGCTGGAGAGCTGGTGTACTACAAAGTGTTCGTAAGGAACAAGTTTGAGCCTCGCTGGAGCGCTCTTTGGCGGATTATGGAGATAAAAGGCTCCAATGCTCATATAGTAAGAGTTGTGGGCAAACCTCAAGTGACCAAATGGGTGCACTTAGACCAGCTAAAGCTGCACGTAGAAATGCCACCCGGATTGGTTGTGCAGTATGAGGACGATGACGACGAAGAAAATGTTGGCGCACCCATTCCAGGCATGGCACTGCCCCTCCCGGCTCCTGCGGCTGCCCAGCCATTGCCGGCGCCTAGGGCAGTGTTGCCATTGCCTGCTCCCGCGGCCACCTTGCCGGCTGCGCTACCTTGGCCAGATCCCGTAGCAGAACTGCCTATGGGGCACACTATTCCGGCGCCTGCCAAGGAGGCTCCGACTGCTACGACCAGTAATAAAGCTGAGTCGACAGCGCAGAAGGCGGGCACCTCAACGGCCAGTGACAAAAGCACTGCGCTAGGGAAAGCAAAGCCCGCCGGCAGCAAGGGTCCGGGTACCAGTCGAGAAGGACTGGTGCTGAAGATGAAGAGCACTAAAAGCTCTAAGCAATCTAGTTCTGGTCCTGTCCAATGCGAACGAGCAGTGGCACCTACGGCTCCTTCCTCCAGACGGAACCCAGAGGCCCCCGACAGTAAATCGGAGACCACTGGGGACCGCCCGAGGCTAAGGCCTGCACCAAATCCTGTCCCTCGCCTCACATATAAGTGAGAGCTGGTGGGGGGGGTGTGAAGTGCGAGGAAGAGCCGAGGTCGAGCGTCTCGGGCTACTTGGTGGCCGAGGAGCACGTGAAGAGCCTCGGCGGCTGCTGCGTCACCGCCATGATTCAGCCCAGTGGATGCTATGTCTACGTTTGTGTTGACTGCGGTGATCGCTGCTGCCTCCTCTTCCTATCCTCTATTCAGTCCACTTTCCATCCAGTAAAGCCTATCGCTCGGAAGAGCTGCCCTTGCCACAGAAGCAACACCACGCGTCCCTCACAACCCTTCTCTGCTCGGCCCTGCCCAGCTCTCTTCCTCCCTTCTTCCGCTGCCTTTCTTGCTTAAACGGTTTTCAGGGCAATGTATCCCACTATGTTTCACATCGATTGAGCCCAACTTTCAAAAATCCGATTAAAATTTTTTTTGCGCGGCCGCAGGCCGCCTGCCGCGAAGGGCAGGGCAGCCAGAGCTCCGGAGGCTGTAGGGCATGGGTGCGGAGGCCCCGGAGCGTAGCCTAGCATGCGAAGCATGCTAGGCGAAGCGTAGGGGCTGTAGCACCCATGCCCGGAGGCCGGAGGAGCTCTGGCGCCCTGCCCGGAGCGGCGGGTGGCCAAGGCCCGCTTTAACAGTTACCCCATTTTTCGTCCGTCTGTCCGCATATATATATATATATATATATATATATATATATGTTTGTGGTACCGCAGCCCGTACTCCTCGGTTTCTCAATGAAATTGGCTGATTTTTTGCATGAAGGTCCGTCTGGGTGGTGGCTCGGGACGTTTTTGTGGGATCGACGCCATTTTGATTGGTTCTTGATTTATGGTCAAAAAACCTCAAAAATGGAGACCTTGAAATTCGAAAATATTTCGAAAATTTAAATTTTACTTGTATTAATTATTGATTATTATTATTATTGCTGTTTATCATTTAAATGCCTCAGAAACCCAAAATAGACCTAGATCAATTTGTGGCATTTTACTTTTGTTTGTCATTGTAGCATTTATTGAGCTGACTTGCTTATTATTCATTCCAATGCGTCACAAGGTAAACAAGGCCGCGCATCTATTGGCGATAGCTGATAATACCTTGTTAAGTTTCTGGACTGCTACGGAAAACCTCTCTTAAAGGCATGAACAAGGGGTAGAAAGAGTAGTAACTCTGAGCTCGCTTCTCGTAGGGCAAAAGTAGGGGCACCAGATCCCGCACGAACTTCGATGGGGTTTGCGAGGAAGAGGAACTGCATGTCCTGCTTGTAGAGCGCTTCCTTCTTCTCCGGACGATTAGTCCCGAATTTACGGTCAAAATAGGAGCGCATGTTTTTTGCCAGCTCCGAAAACAGCATCCGCGGAGTGGCCAGTCGCAGACTGATGGCCTAGCAATAGTTTGAAATTTTGTTTGTCAAAAAAACCAATGTTTGAACAAAAGTATGAGTAAAATTGGATACGATTAGCCTATGATTTGAAGCTGAAAAGCGATGTCTAATTTGCATTTCAAAAAAGGACCAACCCAGGACCCAAGATTGTTGAGTTGGTAGTCAATTACGGTGGTTGTAGAGTAGCCCACTTTCCTCATGTCCATCAGAAAGCCTTTAAACGTTGAAAAGAAATGAAACATTGGAGATTTGGAGGTCTAAAGAACCTTCAAGAAGGGTTTGCTCTTGCGCTTGAATCGGCTGCTCGCTCAGGCTACCGAAGGGCGAGACATTGTGAGAACTCTTTCTGCGTCCGTCTGATGTTCATCACCTAAGCAAAGGACAACTTGCAAGACGTCATAAAATAGCTGGGCATACCGTGCACTCACCCAGACGTTCCCAGCCCAGCTTCTCCACTGACTCCCGATGCTCTCTGTTCATCTCCTCCCGTACAGGAGCTGGCTGCGACTCCAACTCATCCAACAGACCATCTAGGCGCTTTTTTCCACCCATTTTTACTCATCCACCACTCTTTGCCTATTAGCAGTTAGGCCGAGGCTTGCTGCAGTACGCGCAAACCTCGCTGGTGGAATGAAAAACATACCGTGAATAAAATTGGAACGCTTAAAAAACGTGGCGTTATTAGAGCGCAAGGATGACACCAGTGGCGGATATAGGATTTTGGTTCGGGGGGGGGGGGGAAATTTGGGTCAAAATTATTTCAATAGTATTTATCTAAATGCGCGCGAAGCGCGCAAAAATTTTCTATCTAAGTTGCAAAAACAGCGCTAAATAACTTAAAAATTTCACAAATTTGGTACAAAATTTGCAAATTTTTCGCGTAGCGGAAAATTTTTTTGAAGTCAGGCTCTCAAAACACAAAAATGGACAACTAAATTTGGTTAATTCTACTATACTAGCCTCTGCGAGCGAAGCGCGCGAAAATTTTTTGACAAGATGCATCTAAAAGGGTGAAATTTTCCCCTTTCCTGAAAGTTTCGGGGGGGGAATTCCCCCCCCCCCCCCGAAATCCGTTCGGGGGGGGGGGATACGTTCCCCTTTCCCCCCCCCCTATATCCGCCACTGGATGACACGCAAATTCGTGAAGCGTTCCAAATGTTTGCCTCTTTGTGAAGCCAATAAATGAGCAGGAACGATATTTAGAGCGACATAAACGTTCGCAGTACAATTTTGTTACCTTAAACTTTTGAAAATAGCAGAAAAATTCAATGATTAAGCGTGTAAAATGGAAAACTAACTTTGTAGATTGCTGAGGTAATACAACTAGTTCATGGGAAAGAAACAAAATTTTATTGAGGCACTGAATTCTTGACCAAAAGTGACATTGGGCTCTAAAATTGAAATCAAAGATCATTATACCAAGATCGCTCGCAAAATTTAAATGTTGAGATCAAAATCAAGTCACTTTTCCATTGTCCTCAAACTCAAAATTCAAAATTCTTTATCACAAACCTCAAAATTATTTATCACAAATATCCTGGAAAAATACGGTGCTAAGAGTTTGTCGACCAACAACTGACGGGCTATACATATTGTCAATATGGCTGGTTATATCGCTTTATGCTTCACAGCTTCCATATCACAAAAGGATGAAAACAGGATGGTTAAAAAGACCTGTGTGCTCCAAACTTGAAGCTGGCCATGTGGGCGTTGAAGCTGGTGGTGAAGGAGCACTAGACGAAGTCGGGCTTTGCGAAGCTGATGACGAGGCTAGACTTGCCCACTGAGCACAATCTACCCGAACGCTACCCAACTCTCCTTTCATTTCAAGCACATTCGCTAGGAAGGATGGAGGAGGAAGGGGAAGGGAAACTGATTATGAAAGGCGGTGGAGAGACTGAGACGAGTGGTAGCATTTTAAACCGAATTTGTTTTGGATAGAGTGATCTGGAAGGGGTTTTGAGGCGGGAACAGGTGTGAAGCGTCTTAGAAGACGGTTGATTGATGCATGCTGGCATTCCATTGCTTTCGTGCTCGCCAACCAAGGCGTTGTGGGCTGGCGTTTCATTGCTTACAAGTGGGCCTTGCCCCCCCTCCCCCGCCAGAGCACCAGAGTGCAGGGCGTCGAAATCTGGGCACTACGTCCCATAGGCTTCGCATGCCAGACTATGCTCGGGGGGAGGGTTCCAAGTTAGTAGGGACACGTTTGGTTTTCTTCCAAGAAAGAGCCGATACAACGACGACATACGACGACGCCGATACGACATAAACTTCTAAGGATTTCTTATGGAACAAAATCGGCCCAATTTAAGAGAGTCAAAATATCATCTAATTGATAATGTTGTATTTTTATTAAAATATAAAATTACGCAATCAAACACTGGGAAAGAGTATAACAAGCAAGCTCAGCTTTTGGCCAATCGATGGAGCTTAAAAATTCTACCGCAAAATGCACCTACTTTTCTAAATTTTCGCATTTCCTTTTTTCTAGCGGTCTTTCCACTTTTTTACAGCAGTTTTATTGTCCATCACGGAGGCAATCTGGATCCAAAAAGCTGTTGGCCAACCCTTCTCCCCACTGCTTGCCTTTACCTTCTTGCCGTTTCTTGTGGCAAATTCCAGCCGTCAGTGCATTGTTTGCTCTTTTGAGAAGAACATTTTCGGCACACGAGACCAAGTGGACAGAGACTGAATCCTATGAAACAATCGCTAATCGGAGCAGAGCCAATGGAGCAAAATAATCAAACATCAAGCAAATTGGAGCAAAAAAGTTAAGCAAAAACCAAAAAAGTGCTTCAGAAGTGATATGTAGGATTGGGGGCTTCTTCTAGCTGGCTAGGGCTGACGGCGGTGAAGAAAAAGCAGCAACGTCGCACCTGAAGCATAGGTATCGATGTTTAACTGATCAGGCCATCTAAAGGGAGAGAGGAACCTGTTGTCTGTCGCACTTGAGTGGTACTTGCTCGTAGCTCGTGAGCCGATGTGCGGACAGGTTGTCGGCGAAGCATTGAAGGAGGTTGCAGAAGGAGTGATTTCCCAGCTGGCCTGCTTTGACGTCTGTGAACTCGAGCAAGTGGAGGCTGGGCGGGACGGCCTTGAGGAGGGTGGCTAGGCCCTGAAGGTCCTCCAGTAGATCGCCGTCGAGACGGAGGCTCTCGAGGCTGGCCAGGCCGCCCACCAGTGCCGCCATGTCCTCCAGCTTTCCGTGACAGTTCAAGCAGAGACGGCCAAGACTTGCGGGCAGCGTGGTTGTATTCTTCTTGGTCCAGGCGGCCAGGCGCAGGAGTTTTAGATTGGGTGCCAGAGCTGCCAGGCGGGGCACTGAGACACGATAGAGTTGGCAGGTGCGGAGGTTGACCATCCGGCGACTGCCCACGAGGGCGGCGCCATCACTGAATAGGCTGAGGCAGCTGAGACTGGCAGGGAGCGGGTCCAGGCTCAGCGGTCCTTCTGTCAGGTCGTCGGCAATGCTTACATGAAGGCGATGGAGACAGTGGAGACTGGAAAGGCTGTTCCAGGCATGGCGGTCCTCGATGCTGCAGTTAAGGCTCTCCAGGTTCGGCGCAAGGATGCTGAGACTGGCTACAGACAGCCCACTGGCACCGGAGATGTGGCAGAGGTTGGGCTTCGTCTGGCTGCCCAGGGCCCAGGCACCGTTGACGCTAAGGCAGGCGAGGCTATCCGGCAGTGCGTCCCATAATTCGGCCGTCATGTGGCAGTAGAGTCGGAGATCATGGAGACTGGGCAGGAAGCCTTGGGAGAGGAATTGGGCCAGCTGGGTCTGGTTTGGGAAGCAGTGGTATAAAAGATGGGTGAGGCGTGGGAGCTGGAGGCCGGCTGGTGGGAGGGTGCCATTGAAGAGCTTGATCGCCGCAGCTCCTCTGCTTGCTCGCCCCGGTGTAGCAGATCCAGCTGGGACGGTAGCTCCATGCTCAGGCTGCGGAAGAGAATGAGAAAGAAAGGCGGAATCTCTTGAGCGGAGAGGCCGCTGGGGTTGCAGGGCAAGGCCTTGAGGCTTTGGGCGGGTGAGAGGAGGCCGAGGAGGTGACAGACGCGGCAGAGCTCCTCCGGCTCCCAACCTCCCCAAAGCGCCGCCAGAATCTTCTTCAGCACCGAACGCAGCACCACCACCGATCGATCTACTTCCACATCCATTTGCTCCATCCTGCAAAACTCAAGAGGAGGTTTAATGGTATAAAAAGAGGCGATATGGTGAAATAAGCGAGTGCTGAGAGATTATGCGCCAAAAGGAGATGCCGTAAGTCTGAGGTTTCGCACAAAAGCCCTATTTCTGAGAGGCCTGCTCGGTAGTTTGAGATGACTAGGGCAGGAGAATCTGTGAGGGAAAAAGGAGGCGCCTTGGCATTTGGCCATGGATCAGAGAAAGGTGGGAGCCCGCCCCACCTTTACGACCTCTCTATGGGGGGTCGCTCCAGCCCATTTACATTCTTCCCTGTCCCTCTTTCCCTATCTTTCTTTCCCTATTATGCGTCCAGTTCAGGTTATTTATTTATTGCACATTATTGAACGTGCCTGAAAATTTTGTTTACCATTAATTAGCATCACAATATTCACGAGGAGCAAAAACTACAAAGGCAGCCCAGTTAAAAATGGAGAAGAAAAATGAGCAGAGTGGGTTTAATCAAGCATTTTTAGTTTTTGAGATATTTTTCATGCTTGAAATGATTTTTCACAATTGAAATGATTGCTTGTTTCATTTCCATTAGGAATTTGAGATAGAAAACAAGGTGTTCTCGGCTGTTGCCAAGATGCGCAGCCTCACCTCAAGACACCACCTAGATGAAAATTCATGGCAAAATTCAACCGATCTCAATGAAAAACCATGAATTATACATGTTCAAATTTTTGAAACATCAAGATTTTTGGTTTTTGACCATAAATAGAGCAATACTAAAAATTTCAAATATTTCTCTCACCAGCTTCAAGACATTACTATTTCGGGCGTATATTCCACAAATCAGCTAATTTCATTGAAAAACCATAGACTTATGCATGTTGAAATTTTTGAAACATCAAGATTTTGGGTTTTGACAATAAATCGATAATTAACAAATAGTTCAAAAATTCCTTTTGCCAGCTTCAAGATATTACTTTGCCGGAAGTACCTGCAAAAATTCAGCAAATTTCATTGAAAAACCAGTGATTTATGATTTTTCGTATTTTGAAACATCAAAAAATTGAGTTTTGGGCGAAATTCAAAAAATTACGCCAAGCGCCAAAAATGGTCCCGAGGCACCGCCTAGACGGACCTTCCTGCAAAAAATCAGCCATTTTCGTTGAAAAACCGAGGAGTACGGGCCTCGGACACACACATATATATATATATATATATCTATATATATATATATATATATATATATATATATATATATATATATATATATATATATGCGGAAAGACGGACGCAAAAATGAGGTAACTGGTTAAGCTGGCCTTGGCCGCCCGCCGCTTCGGGCAGGGCGCTAGAGCTCCTCCGGCCTCCGGGCACGGGTGCTACGGCCCCTACGCTTCGCCTAGCATGCTTCGCATGCTAGGCTACGCTCCGGGGCCTCCGCACCCATGCCCTCCGGCCTACGGAGCTCTGACTGCCCTGCCCTCCGCGGCAGGCGGCCTTCGGCCGCGCAATAAATCATTGGGAATGTCTGGCCATCGTGGCCGTATCATGCACCTGAGAACTTTCACTCAGCTAAGGCAACTTTTGTAAGCAATTAAAAAATCAGTTTTTGCGCAATAACAAAAATTGTCGCATGATTGGGCTATAACTAAATTAGTCGGCAGTCAAGTGGGTGCAATAACCAAAAATTTCATTAATCTGTCGAGAGATGGACACATTTCTTTGGAATTAAACTGGCTGCTAGAATTAAAGCGAACAAGCAGAAATAAGCAATTTTGCAATCAATCAATCGGTCAATCAATGTTTACAATCTAGTTCCTTCTGTGTCTAGGCCGCGAATCCCTCTCGCCAAGCCGCATTTCATTCCCGCCTCACTTGTTTCAACAACCGGTTTTCATGAACAGCGATGGTCGCCGGCGGTCAACGCAAGCGGAAGGCGTCCCAAATTTCTCCTGCCACGGTTTCCATTTCTGCCTTCTTTGTTGCAGCTGTAGGAAATGCATTCTGGAAAATGCACTGTTGACATTTGGCTCAACAGAGTTCCATGGTAATTTTGCGGCTTATCATCCGCAGCACTAACCGCAATCATTTGTTGCAGAGTTCGGCAAGCCAAGTCAATCGCAGCAACCGGCTACTGAACATGCTGGAGCGGGTGCCTCACGTGTCCGCGATGATCCTAGACTACGTGGGCACTGGACACTGGCGCAATCTTAGCCTCAGTTGTCAGGCAGGCTATTGTGTACTATGGGTACATTTATTCTGGGGTACAAAATCTGGCTTAGGCATACTGACTATATAAAAGGCTTAGGCTTAGTCAATACAATTTGTATAGTGGCTACTGCGTAGGCTTCGCTTGCGAAGCCTTAAAGCTTAATGCAAACTAAACCAGCAATTGCGTAGGCTTTGCTTGCGAAGCCTTAACGTTAGTCTCAAACATGACCATTTAGTAAATGTACCTATAGTACACAATTGACGCCAGGCATTCGCCAATGCAGTCCAACGGCAGGCTCGAATCTCCAGAATTTCATGCCTTGACATGTTCGCCGATTCCATGGAAACGGGGCTGTATTTGGGACACTGCGAGCTAGCGGAGCATCAGCTGCAACTGGAGGGCAAAAGCAGAGAAGGCAATCTTTTGCGCCTCCTACGATTCGCTGCCAGCCGCTACAACCTGAGCCAGCTCACCACTCTCAAACTAATGAACAGGGAAACAAAATTTCTGCCAGAGCTGGCTGAGCTCGCCAACCTCATCAGCCTGGACTCTGTCCGCGATTTGAGCCTTGATTTGGATGGTAGCCCGGAAGAGCTTCGTCAATTCGACTGGCTGCCTCGCTTGCTCACCCACCTCAACTCCCTCAGCATTGATCCTTGGACCCTGGCGGCAATGCCGCAGCTCACCCAGCTCCCAGTTACCCAGTTCATCCTAATGGGAGACGAAAAGGATACTAGCGAGCACTTTCTCCCCACCCTACTTCAGCGCTTGCCAAACCTCAGCTGCCTTGCGGCTGACAGTATTCGTCTGGAAAGTCTGTTGCACTTGCTGGAATACTGCCATCGTTCAGGGCGGAGTCTCCGATTGGAAGCTGAGATCTCCACTGGTCTGGAAGATAGGCTGGAACAAGCTCTCAGAGAATCGCTCGAGCGCAATCCCTTACTCCATCTAGCCCGCCCCTTCATTTGGAAGAGCTGCGGTGATTGGGCCCAATGTATCGCCCTCTCCTTTACCTCGGCCAGGCCAGCCAGTGACTTTTGATGCTTGCTAATTTTAGTGTTTACTTCAATCTTTATATATTAACTGAAAATTGATGCAATCTAGCCGTTTAGACATTTTGCCCATAAAACGGTGCTCAGAGCAAGAACTTTGTGCATTGGATCTAAAAATTTGCTGGAGTCTGGAAACACCTTATTGAACGCATCTTTTTCAGCATTGGCTGTCTGAAAACACCTCATTATGAAAAAGTAACATAAATGGTACCATCGGCAAGCCGAAAGTAAGCTCTTTTCTCCCAAAAAAACAATTGCCCCGAGTGTCAAGTCAAAGAAATTTTCCTACTACGAGTGGAATCTGCTTGTGGGGCATTTGCATTTGCATTTCGCGCGCAGTTCAACAACTCTTTTCATGCGCGCTCAAACAAAATACAGGTGACACAGCAGATTCCACTCGTAGTAGGAAAATTTCTTTGACTTCACAATCGGGGCAATTGTTTTTTTGGGCAGAAAAGAGCTTACTTTTGGCTTGCCGATGGTACCATTTATTTCTTCAACTTTAAAGATACCAAAATAAAACTCATTATTGTTATTCATAAAAAAATTTAAAAAAGATTCTTGTTCATAAAAATTATTTTAATGTATGTTCGTTATTTTTATTATTGTTCTTTTTTTAATTTAAACTTCTTTGGCCTTAGACTCGAAAAATTCGATTTTGGTGAGAAAAGTTTTATGTCTGGCTTGCCAATGGTCCCATATATTTTGCAGGGTGACGATGACCAGTGTGATGATACCAAAAGAAACGACCCTAATAGATTTTGCTTTGGTGATGGTATAGCTTTAATTGAAAACGTTTGAAAAAAATTTTTTCCTTTTGTCATTTTTGGGAGAACAGAGCAGCTTTACTTTTAGCATGCCACTAGTACCAGATATTTATTCAATTTTAAACATACAAAAAGTAAATGCCTATGTCAGGATTTGTACCTGGGGCTGATAGCATTATTGATGAGAAGCCTCAAGGACAGGATCTAGTTCCTCCTCGGCACTTCCATCTCCATCGTGGCACTGGTGGGGCTCTGCATGGTGATGGTCTACTTGGCCCGCTTCACAGCCTGTGGCATGGCGATCGTCCGCACCATCGACAACATCTTCAACGCCGTCATTGCAGTTGTCAGCCGGTGCTGGCCAGATCGAGGACCGGGACCGGGATCCAGCATCACCAACTGGGTCAGGAAGCAAGATCGGATGATGGAGGAAGGGCAGTATGACACTGCACTCCTTCCTCAACCTTGCCTACCTCCATTCCGTCCTCATCGCTGTCAGGTGAGCATTGGAGAGCCGACCTACATCCGACATTCCAAGGACGACTCTCTTCCACGCACCGCTTCCTCCCCTCAACTCTCCACCAACAATTGAGAAGGACTGTGGAGAGCCTACGCTGCAAGAATCCCGACTCCACTCAGCGCTTCATCGTCTTACAGCGGACCAACGATGTTGGTTCCTCTACGGCGCACGGCTTTGACGCTGACATGGTACAATCTGGAGCAGGTCCAGCTAACCGAGGAAAAAGAGCTGCGTCTAATCGGACTACGCTGAGCAGCGCTGGACCCTTTCCCTTGATTTATAGCCCCTATTTTATGCTCCCCCACTAGCAGATGTGAGAGCAATTCAAATTCTCTTTGATATCAGCGGGGAGTCTGCGCTGCTCCACGTCATTCTTTCCATGAACTTTGCCCGTCGGCTTCCCTTATCTATTGCTATTTAAGCCTCGCTTTTGCTGCCTAGAGAGTAGTGTATGAAATGACCAAATGGAAGCTCTGGCGGTGGTCTGCTTGATGCACATGAACAGCATCAGCATGGCTGCCTACGGCTATGCCTTTGGCGACATCTCCATCTAGCTCATCGAGCACAAACACATACACACTACAGACTGCATTCCTCCCCTCTACACTCTGCCAGCCTCGCCGAGGCTTGGGGATCAGTGCAAGCCTGACAATTTCCTCATTAGATTTCTGGCACTGGCTTTGCCTTTGGCGACATCTCCATCTAGCTCATCGAGCACAAACACATACACACTACAGACTGCATTCCTCCCCTCTACACTCTGCCAGCCTCGCCGAGGCTTGGGGCCCATCAGTCTGCACCACCCCCCCCCCCCCAGCCTGACAATTTCCTCATTAGATTTCTGGCACTGGCTTTGCCTTTGGCGACATCTCCATCTAGCTCATCGAGCACAAACACATACACACTACAGACTGCATTCCTCCCCTCTACACTCTGCCAGCCTCGCCGAGGCTTGGGGATCAGTGCAAGCCTGACAATTTCCTCATTAGATTTCTGGCACTGGCTTTGCCTTTGGCGACATCTCCATCTAGCTCATCGAGCACAAACACATACACACTACAGACTGCATTCCTCCCCTCTACACTCTGCCAGCCTCGCCGAGGCTTGGGGATCAGTGCAAGCCTGACAATTTCCTCATTAGATTTCTGGCACTGGCTTTGCCTTTGGCGACATCTCCATCTAGCTCATCGAGCACAAACACATACACACTACACTACAGACTGCATTCCTCCCCTCTACACTCTGCCAGCCTCGCCGAGGCTTGGGGATCAGTGCAAGCCTGACAATTTCCTCATTAGATTTCTGGCACTGGCTTTGCCTTTGGCGACATCTCCATCTAGCTCATCGAGCACAAACACATACACACTACAGACTGCATTCCTCCCCTCTACACTCTGCCAGCCTCGCCGAGGCTTGGGGATCAGTGCAAGCCTGACAATTTCCTCATTAGATTTCTGGCACTGGCTTTGCCTTTGGCGACATCTCCATCTAGCTCATCGAGCACAAACACATACACACTACAGACTGCATTCCTCCCCTCTACACTCTGCCAGCCTCGCCGAGGCTTGGGGGATCAGTGCAAGCCTGACAATTTCCTCATTAGATTTCTGGCACTGGCTTTGCCTTTGGCGACATCTCCATCTAGCTCATCGAGCACAAACACATACACACTACACTACAGACTGCATTCCTCCCCTCTACACTCTGCCAGCCTCGCCGAGGCTTGGGGATCAGTGCAAGCCTGACAATTTCCTCATTAGATTTCTGGCACTGGCTTTGCCTTTGGCGACATCTCCATCTAGCTCATCGAGCACAAACACATACACACTACACTACAGACTGCATTCCTCCCCTCTACACTCTGCCAGCCTCGCCGAGGCTTGGGGATCAGTGCAAGCCTGACAATTTCCTCATTAGATTTCTGGCACTGGCTTTGCCTTTGGCGACATCTCCATCTAGCTCATCGAGCACAAACACATACACACTACAGACTGCATTCCTCCCCTCTACACTCTGCCAGCCTCGCCGAGGCTTGGGGATCAGTGCAAGCCTGACAATTTCCTCATTAGATTTCTGGCACTGGCTTTGCCTTTGGCGACATCTCCATCTAGCTCATCGAGCACAAACACATACACACTACACTACAGACTGCATTCCTCCCCTCTACACTCTGCCAGCCTCGCCGAGGCTTGGGGATCAGTGCAAGCCTGACAATTTCCTCATTAGATTTCTGGCACTGGCTTTGCCTTTGGCGACATCTCCATCTAGCTCATCGAGCACAAACACATACACACTACAGACTGCATTCCTCCCCTCTACACTCTGCCAGCCTCGCCGAGGCTTGGGGATCAGTGCAAGCCTGACAATTTCCTCATTAGATTTCTGGCACTATTATTTTTCAATAGGCATCTTTTAAAATGTTTGCTTAGGAAAATGAAATATGAAATAAGCCAAAACAGATGAAAACTGAGTTTTTTGAAACATTCACAACTCATTGCATCATATTTTTTTCCAATCATTGAATTGTTTAGCGAATTGATTTACCAAATCAAAGATGTACATTCAAATTTTTGCTTCGAAAAGTAAATAAGAGCTGGAATTTACATAAAAGTGGAGCTTGAACGGGATAAAAATCTGTCATTCGTTGAACGAATCATGTGGGTCGCTGCCAGTGCTGTTACCAGCATGCCAACTTCCAGTAAAAGATGACGATGGATAGCATTGTGTGGCTGGTCTTTTGCGTTGTCCCTGCAGTAAACGTCACTAGTGCACCTGCACTCTACCTGGCCTATGCCCCAGCCAATTTTCCCCTTTCTCATTTCTTTCTTATCCCCCAAATTGGAAGAATTAGCTCTCGCGCTCCATAAAAGCCTTCAACTTGGACCCATGTTTACAGACTCAACTTAACAACTCTGACGTTGCATTGTTCACCGCTATCAGCCTAACATTCAATCCTCTGAACGTCTCCGTGTCCAACGAATCTAGGCTAAAAGTACCCTGGCGAAAAGTACCCATCCCAATTTTTTTAATCTTTACTGAGCATCGTTTTTCTTTGGTTGCCTTTCCCAGGGTTACTGCTTACCCCATTGTTTCAGCCAGGGTTACAGCCTACAGTTGCCCATTCAAAAAGTGCCTTCAATTTCTTTATTTAAAAAACAGGCAAGATTTTTTAAGGGAAAAGTGAAATATAGTTACCCGATGATTTCTCCTAATTTCATCGCTTTTATTTTTAGTCGCCATGTGAATGTAGTTTTTCAGGTAAAATTCTCAAAAATTTGGTAATAAGCATCATTAAAATGGCATCTTACACTAAAACATAGAAGAGAATTTGAAAGGCTTGCATTACAAATTATAGGACATCATGGATAAATCATTTAGGCGAAAATACCAAATAAAATAGGCAAATAGTCGTGGATCCTTTTAGCCGTGGGTACTTTTCGCTGGGGTACTTCTAGCTGCCAACCCTGTCCAACATGCAGCAAAATATGGTAAGCAAGCATTATAACCAGCACACTAAATCTTTTGGTTAAGAAGTGTCATATCTGACTGAAAATGTCTCAGGAAAAGGTGAGGCTGGGAAGTGAAACGGAGGGCCTCGTGAGTCTGCTGGAGAAATTGCCGAGTGTGGCCGAACGCATCATCAAACTTCTAAGCATCGCGGACTGGAAGAATCTACAGGACGCTTGCCCAAAACTTCGCGCCATCGTCCATCGCCATGCTCGGCCTAGTTTAATCGCCATTGTTGTCGACGAAGAGAGCCACAACCTCACTCTCCTCTATGTCCCGCAGCCAAAAACCATGCTCCGCGTTCGGCAAACTTCAAGAAGTATTAGCCAATGAACGGTCCTGTTCTGCTGCAGGTAGAAGTGGCTGATAAAGACGGCGCAATCCAGTCTATGCTGGAGACAGTTAGGAGCCACTGGAACCTGAGCCAGCTGAAGGCTAGGCATACATACAAGGTATTCTCGGCTGTTGCCAAGATGCGCGGCCCCACCTCAAGACACCCCCTAGATGAAAATTTATGGCAAAATTCAACCGATCTCAATGAAAAACCATGAATAATACATGTTCAAATTTTTGAAACATCAAGATTTTTGGTTTTTGACCATAAATCGAGTAATACTAAAAATTTCAAATATTTCACTCACCAGCTTCAAGATATTACTATCCCGGACGTACATTCCAAAAATCAGCTAATTTCATTGAAAAACCATAGACTTATGCATGTTCAAATTTTTGAAACATCAAGATTTTGGGTTTTTGACAATAAATCAATAAATAACAAATATTTCAAAAATTCCTTTTGCCAGCTTCAAGATATTACTTTGCCGGACGTACCTGCAAAAATTCAGCAAATTTCATTGAAAAACCAGTGATTTATGATTTTTCGTATGTTGAAACATCAAAAATTTAGGTTTTGCAAGAAAAACGCAAAATTACGCCAAGCGCAAAAAATGGTCCCGAGCCACCACCTAGGTGGACCTTCATGCAAAAAATCAGCCAATTTCGTTGAAAAACCGCGGAGTACGAGCGTGACAGGGACACATATATATATATACTAGTAATATGGGTCAGTGGCCGCGCTTCGCGCGGCCACACTTCTCATTCCATCACAGCACATTAAATTTCTATTTTCCATCACATCACATTTCGTTCCATTTTTCATTAACATAAAATAATGCACACAATGACAACTGTCTATTGATAACAATAATTGCTGATAACTTTTATTGACAGGCTCAATACCTATCTGAATTTAAAGTTCCGTCAGTAATGGAAACTTCAGATCAGATAGTCAAATTAAAGGATCACATTTGAAAACATCGCATCCAATCAACATGATCTCTGGCATTGAACACCAGCATATCCATACTAATTAATACCTTGAAACATCAGGTCACTGAGTAGGGCCAAAATCGCGAAAATTGACTTTACTCAATGACATTTTTAACAAATATAATTTTAGTAAAATGATAATGTAAATCGATGATCTTATACAGAATTGTTGAGGCTAAAATTTAAAAAAAAGTCCGCCAAGAAATGTTGAAAATTGATGGAGCTATTGAGCTGCAAAGTTGGAAATTGTCCAAACTGAGCACATTTTCGATGTTTTCAATATTTTCCAGGATTCAGGGGCAAGTGCAGTGATATGCCAGACACTGTATTTTTCCAGACCTATCCAAAATGGTATCACATGCCAGGATAGGTGGAGAATCCAGTCGGCCCGAGGTACCCTCCCAAAGTGGTGTGACGCGTATTATATAAGACTAGGTTGAGCTTCGCCGTCGCCTACGGCGACTATTGGCATAATACTTGAAGAATAAATTATGCTGAAAATTCCTTAAAAACTTAAAAAGGTAGCAAATGAGTCACTATATTGGGTACAAATGGCCACAATGAGGAGGGGTGGAAAAGCTGGCAGTTGAGCTTTGCCATCGCCTATGATGACTGTATAGAACTATCTACAGAATTTATAGAAGCCAAGAATATAAAGTTTTTTTAAATGATTAGGGGAGCAAGCTGTTGGGGAGGGCAACGGCTAAAAAAAGTTGTGGGCATAATTGTACTAAATCTAAGTTATTTTTTGATGACTTTACTTATTTCAGGCATCTTTGAAAACGCGGGGTTCATGTTGAAAGAGTTTGATAGAGGGATGCAAATGGTTGAGGGAGGAGGACAAAAGGCTTGGGGGGGCAGGTGGCTGGGAGCAGGCTGGGGAATCACGGCTGAGGAGGCTAATTGTTGTAATGGTTATTATCGTTGGGGGGACGAAAGTCCCAATATTTATTCAGGTACATTTCCATGATTCCCCAACTGTATGGATACTTTTGTTTAATGTCTGTTTTGTTTAATGTTTAATGTTGTGAAATTTTGGTCCAATTCGTTGAGCTTCGCCGTCACCTATGGCTGCTACAATAATTGCTCTCCATTTGGAGGGGGGGATGAATTGTGCAAATTCTGGTAATTCTGAAAATGATTGGATAAAAAGAGGCAAATACTTAGGCAAAGGCAAAGAGGGGGCAATGGCTTGGGGAGAGGGAACGGCTGAAAGCTGAGGCGCTAACTGTTGAATATATTTGGTTTAGCATTACTAAACTTCATATGAAAGAAAATTTTTGTACTGAAAATCACGTACGGCAATATTTTTACTCAAATATGAGTGGGGGTATGAATATGAAGAAATTTAGTTAAGTTAATAGGGAGGCTAATGCTTAGGTTGGGGCAAACGGTTGAGGGAGCAAATGGGTGGGTGACAAACGGCTGGGGAGGGTGGGCAAACAGCTGGGGACTGGGGGTGGGAACGGCTGGGAGGGCGATTGAGAGTATGGCTGTTGGATAAAGGCTGATGAGCTAACTGTAGAATATTACTACAATTTATGTTGTGAAACATTTGTGCTGGAAGTCCTTTAGTGCATTACGTGCGTTTGAAGTTTTTTGGGCCGTTTTAACCAAAATTCCGGGGGGGGGGGGGTTATCAAACAGCTGGGGGGAATAACGGTGAGGTATTTGGGGTCGGATGGGCAAGGAGACAATTGCGTGGAAGTTGGTATAGCCCAATGAAGCGAGGGTTTGTTGGTTGGAATGTAGGCCAACCACGAACCATGAAGGCAAGGGTTTGGAGGTTTTCATGGTACACAATTTCAAGGGTGTTGGAAGTAAGCCCACATGCAAATTGAAAAAAATGGTAATAGGGTACTTTGAAAATTAAAAAAAATACGTGGAAAAATGAAGTGGTGAAAAACCGCATTTCAAAATGTTCATGGGTCAAAGGTTACAAAGATGAAAAAAGTTGGAAAAATGATTGAAAACGGAAAAATCTTTTGTTAAAAATTATTAGAAAGAATGACTTTGAGGGTTTAGTGTGGGCGGCTAGGGTTTGGGCAAAGCCATGTGGTGAATTGGAGGGGATAATTGTTTGGGCTGCATGGATCCCGCTACACGGGTGCTCAGCTTTTTTCATGCATATGCCTCTTTTTTGGTCTAACGACTCTTTTGAGGATCCCCCCACCCACACCAGGTGAATGCAACAGCAAACACCTGGCTGTCCTCATGGGACTTCAAAGATTAGGCACCCAACCCAAGTGTGCACCCAAGGGTTAAGTTGCCAAAGTGGTTCGAGGCTTAACTGTTTGGGAATATTTATGTTTAATGACTGAAATTTTTCCCTCCTGGGTAGCCTGGAAGCCTGCGCAGATCTTAAACCAAGATAAGGCTCACATTTTCGAGATTTTGAGCACTTTCCCGAAATTTGTGCAAGCTCTGCATGGGTCTATCGTTTTGCCCGTCCCCGAATTGCCCCAGAAATATCTTAAAATATTAGTTAGAAGTTGTCCTCAGACTGCCCAAAAGGCCGAAAGAAAACAGGGCCTTCCTCTATTATATATATAGACTAGGTTG